>JAMPIV010017174.1:0-73017 GCA_024509875.1 Oreohelix idahoensis | reverse complement strand
GACATTATAGTCTTGTATTATACTCTTTCAATTTAAATATAATTTCATTACTCCTACACACTAATAGACATATTTAATCGTTATTTGTTTTATATTCCACCCCCCCCCCCCCCCCCCTCCTCTATTTACCTTCTCTTGGCATGTTATAACTATAATTTTAATGGTGATTTTGGCACTCACCACAACAAAACTCACAAAAATGACAACGTTGGTAAAACAAATCTACACATTTTAGCGTTGACCTACTGCATTGGAGTGGCAAGCAGATAGGGCAACTACTGGGTGCTATAAAATCTTTCCAATTCCCTCCCGCACTGGCAATCTCCCTGCGTTCCTTCACCATTTTCAGCATTGCAATCTCCCTGCTGTACCCAGATCGAGCGGTCCGTATTTAGTAGCGGTGATGACATTATTTGACATGGATGTAACTGATTTGGGTGGTAAAGACTGAAGAAATCGTATGATGAATGACAAGTGTCAGCTGGGGGTGGGCGTGGGCCAGGTGAAAGGCTTCCTTGTTTTTGGAAATTTCACTCGTCGTTTCGTCTTGATCTTTCTCACTAATAGTGGATTCAGTTGGCAGTTTGTAATGCCGTTTTTAATCATTATGGAAGGGGTCATCTGGGACTAAACTGATGGTACGGGATTTCTTTTTGACCAGCAGTGCATATCCCCCAATTTGGCAATTGATTCATCTTCTGTGCTGTCAGGAACGTAAGAATGTTCCATAACCAGAATCTTGTATGTCCGTTAACAGTATGTATCAGACTTGTGGTAATCAACTAGCGACATGTAAGTACGATGTTCTTAAAAGGTCCTGTGTGGGATGTCCCAGCGTGGGGTGTACTGGGGCAGTGGTTTCTATGCATTAGCAAGGACACATGTATTTGAGTGTGCTATCCGGTGTAGGCCATGTCTTTGGTACGATCAACCCTCTGGCCTTCATCACCCGATTTAAAATGCCTTCATCCCGATTAACAGTGTCTATTCCATCTCCTAATTTCGTCTTTTCTGTTAGATAAAATCATGGCAAACCTGTTCTGCAGTAAATCAAAAATCATGTGTACTGTGAGGACGTGGAGGTCACCTTCTCTCAGAATTTCATTTATTGCTTTCTCTAACTCCACTGTTGTAGGTTGAGTGAATGGGATATTCTTCAAGGATGTTTGCTTGGCTGACTGTCTCACTTCTGTGCTATTTCGTCGAGACAGCGTGTGTGAGTGTACAGTGGGTCACAAGCCTGACGTGATCCGTCAGCGTCCGTCTGTGTCGCGACGCAGGTCGTCAGTGGTTCATTTACTTGTTTGTGCATGTTTCGGGGTAGTCTATTTGAAATGGGGTACATAGCGACTTATTGCTCTCGATTTGATAACACCACTTCTCCTGATTTCTGGGAATCCGTTAGCGCCATGGCTGTATTTTGGTTGCCAAATGCGCGTAAACCGACTTCTGTATGTGGATGCAGCCTGTGTTTTTTTGTTAGATGTTTTGAGATTATCTACCTCACCAGTATCTTCCTAAGTTTTGACATTTTTGATCAAATATCGGACTGCAATGCGGCAAAATCCCTTTTATTTAGACAGGTCCAGTGGTTCCTTTTGCTATTGTGTGAATATTTAATACAGAGTATTATTGTCCGTATCCCTAAGGTTTCTCACTCAATATGTATTGGTAACTTTTCGCGTCCGCGTATGATTACAGTGGGTTCTAAGGCATAAACAAAGTGTGACTCGTATCCGCCTGACGGAACAAAAAGTTCATATATTCCGCAGAAGGAACGTATCATCAAGATCCGTCTGTGTTAGGATAAACTCCCGGCAAACACATTTCGTTTTCTCACCTTTCAGAACTGGATGGGGGAGACACGGGCGTAATAATTGGGTACATACTGTGAGAAGGGAAATGGATGGGCATGTCTCTGACAATATTGCTGCCGCATCTCCTGCCATTGCTCCCATGTTTTGTATTTATTTTTTTTTATTTAATTTTGTAACAGGTGGCATTACAATGAACCCTCTTATGGCTCTCAGAAGGCACTGGTCACGGAGCCAACAATTCTAGTATTATGATTTTTCATCTTCTCAAGGTTTTTCGAGAGATTTGACTAAATGATGCTTCTATTCTTCATCTTTCTTGTAGCAGTCCACCATGTCGCATCATCTTAGTTTAGGGCTGAAAAAGGTAGGTTTTTATACATGTGGGTTATGCTAAGCTGGAACCATGCATGAATATGGCCATTGGGACTTACACTCAATGTCCAGAAATCTAATAATGTAATTACAACACTTTTCCCAATTCTGCGAACATTATACCTACTGATCTCCCGAAGTTACAATACACATGTAACTTAAAACCTGTTGAATCTTTCAACACAAACATCAAATAGTTTTCGTCAGTAGAAAACAACATTACTGCCTATTGAATGAACTGTACATCACAAAAACACTGTCAGTTTTACTTCAGATCAATAAGACAAACTCTCTTTACTCAAAAATAATATCTGCATTAGCTGGCAAGGCTTGGCTTCGGTCGACCAAAAAAAAGCCATATTCATGTGGATAAAAAACATCACGTGGGTAGGGTCCCCCGCCAATCGTGTCCCTGCAATTACGCTATACCCGTATATTTACCCTCCCTTAATGTTAATTACCCAGGGTTAACTTTTTATATTCACTTCTTTTTAATTTTTTAATTAACCAATCTATTGTTCCGTTTCCAACAAAAGGGTACTTGGCTTTGTTTACTTGGTTTTAGTTACAAATAATCTATAGTCCTGTTTCCAACAAAATGGTAGTTGACTTTTATAATTGTAATTTGAGCCCTAGCATGAAATGAATGCTGGTGTAGATCATAAGCGGCCACAGGAGATTTGAGACTTCTTATAACAAACTAAGAACCAAAATATTTCAAAACTGCTGAGTTCCCCACACCAAGCGCAAGGATACTCATTAAGCTTCAATTAGAAAGTGAAATTTTATATAATTATATCAATTAATAACAACTAAAATTTTTTCCAATTTTTTCATGATTAAAAGTGGTTACATAAGGAGAGGCATAAATAACATATTTGAAGATTATTATATGCAGTCATATTAGGCTTTATTAAAAATGATAAGAAATTATGATAGTTTATAGAGTTGTAAGAACTAATTATCTTTTAAATCATTTCATTAGCTCTGGTCCAAGTTGTAATTCAAGGATTATGATAACTTTTGGGGTTGTATAAAATTTCCGTGTACATAAAACATCAAATTTAATATAACTAATGCTTTTATAAATGGGCCTTTCTCGATTTTTCATTATATTTATAACAAAACAATAAACACATTAACACCTGTATAGATATTATTAAAAAGGTATAGTGGAATAGTGGGGGCGTTCAGTGGCCCACAATTGATATGAACGCAGTTTTCATAATCCAGAAAAACCAGGTTCGAACAACCCTGCTTCAGGGGCTCTTTACTTTTATCAGATCGCTTTGGAGGTGGTGAGATATTTCACAATGTGTATGAACGCTCCTTACCGTGTCAGTGACGAAACATGCGCGATAGGCAAACTACTAGAATGAAAAAAAATTGTGCCTAGAAATAAATCCACACAAAACGAGCCCAATAAAGGGTGTGGTTTGATTGTCCACGTAGCTATTCTTCCTGTAAAGGATAAGCAACTAACTATATGGGTGGAATTTTTGTTAGTAATGTGTGTTGGTGAGTGTTGTGTGTGTTGTGCATGTAGCGTGTAGTGTGCAAAGATAAATGAGCAAGGGGGGTGGTTTAATAGGGTGGGGCATTTTAAAATAGTTAGTTTGTCAAAACACAGGAGCGGTTATTGCTATAAATGCATGGGTTTGAGAAACAACTGCTCTAATCAGAGCTATAATAACTTGTTATATATAAGACAATAGGGTTAATAGCTTGTTTAAATATCGCATTAAAAAGCATATACCTACATCATTGCGTCCCACCAGGGCGACAACAGGTGCGATGTTTGAACGATACACGCAAGAACCAAGTGTTGGTGATTAACGATGTCCAACTCGTCCTCTAGGTGCAAAGTAAAACAACCTTATTTTCGAAGGCAGATACAATTATTTCCCACTAATGTTCCACTTGTACCAATGATGGTTGACCCCAGTCGAAAACAATACGAGGCCGTAACAAGTGACCATTCATCTATGTTGGCCTACATGCTTTACATTTTACTTAGTCGTTCCCCTTCTACCGTGACTTGTAGAGTTTTATGGTAATATAGAGCACCAGACTATCCCATCGGCCTGTCTTCTCTCCTGTGCCAGGTTCCACTCCAGTACCTCGGTCCCCCCTTCCAAAGAAAATTGGCCAATGTATGTCCACACCATCGTTGGTCCTGAACTCTTCTTATCCATGGTCTTCCGTTCCTCACACAATCTCTGCAAGACCCCAGCAGCCCTCACAGCTGAATCAGAAGGTGCTGGAATGTTCTTTCCTTGCCAACCCAGTTCCAAAGTTGCTACAAGGGACCCTGTCAAACCGCCTTAACCAGATCTATGAAACAAAGATGGGATCCACTCTTATACTCAAGTAGCCTTTTTCACTCAGCATGTCTAGTGTGAAGATTAGTCCCTGAACACCTCGGTTTGCTCGGAATCCGCAACAGGATCTCATCCAATGTGGCTCAGCTAGGCGTCGGAAGTCTCTGCATTAGGCCTGCCGCTTTGCCCCAATCTTGATTTTCTATTGTGCTAGCCTTCAGTTCTTCCATCCTTATGTCATCTTCACCACCATTGGTCTCCTCTTCTGTGCTAGTGGTTATCATTTCTAATGCCTGACCTTTCTCACCATCAAGGAGTTCTGATAAATATTATTTCCATCTTTCCATTACCGCCCTCGGGGTAGTAAGCAATTCGCCTTGCTTGTCCTTTATAAATTTGAGAGGGCATTGTTTTTCCTTCCTCATGTTCTCTAGGGTCCCACAGAACAATCTCTGGTTTTCTTGCGCATCTTTCTCCAGCCATTCTCCAAATTCTTCCCAGGAGGCGACATGCCAACAACAGTAAAAACGGTGTGACGAACTGTTTAACAGATCATCCTATACTCACGGAGGAAAATGTTTCCCATAATCGTCAGGATCGGGTTACATCTGTGCGTGACAAGCAAAACATAAATACTAAACACAATGCAAACGTGGAGTACGTGAGTCTTAAAAGTACAGACCAGTTCGTTGAAGGTGATCCTAACGTGACCAATGTCATTCACATTGGTTCAGTTTATTTTGATCAGGATCGCTATACAAAGTTTTGTCTTCAAAAGACAGTCGATTCTGATGTTAGGGAAGCATTGACTGGACCTTCAGGGCAGTCTGTCATGACA
This sequence comes from Oreohelix idahoensis, assembly GCA_024509875.1. Lineage (NCBI taxonomy): Eukaryota > Metazoa > Mollusca > Gastropoda > Stylommatophora > Oreohelicidae > Oreohelix > Oreohelix idahoensis. Next base: position 67,669 of record JAMPIV010017174.1, on the reverse strand, counting down.
TGCTCAAATCTGACTAATAATGCTGTTCAGTATCCTCTTTGTAAACGACATGCTCGCAGTGCATCTACTCTTAAAAGTGCAGATGAGGTCGTCAAAGGTGACACAAAATTTTATAATAGCAGTCAGATGTGTGCACTTAATGTTGATATAACGGATAGTACAAACCTACCTGATCATACTAGACCCATTACATCTGTTAAAGAAGGTTTAGCACTACCTTGTGAGCAGTCTTCTACGACATGCTCCAAACCGATGGGATCGATTTCCGATAAACATCATACTCAGCACATGCAGTATGATGCACCTTTTAAGCAGTCACGATGCGCAGACGGAAGATTCATCACCATGTCTCTCATTCCACTGCGACGGCATACCCTCCCAGCGCACAGTTTCGTGAAAATAGGATCCCTTATGGTGGTAATAATGCATACTCACGCACCGTACTAGTGCGAAATCTGCCACCCAGCACTACATGGCACGCACTGGGTGAATTTTCCAGTTCACGGCTGACGTGAAATTTGTACGTCTTTTGCCTATCAACAGTTTCAATGATAGGGAGGCAATTATTTATTTTTACTCCAATGTGGATGCACGAATGGTCGTCGATCTTGATAACGGTGCTTACTTTCGAGACCATTGTCTTGATGTACAATTAATACATGATTCGCTACCACACAGATTTTAGTGCGTTCTTGTACACATTTTTCTTCTATCATCCTATTTATTTCAGATATTGACTCTCTCATGTACTGTTTTCTTACGGTGTTGGATTGTGTATACTTCACTCATTTTGCAACTTCTTTTTCTTGGCATAATTTCAGTTTATATTTCAGGTATTTCCTTGAGAACCAGTTCAGAGGCTTCCTGTACTAATTATTCTTTTCACAGGTTCGCAGTCTTTTAGATCTTGTCGGATTCTATAGGAAATTTTTGCCTTATGTTTCAGAAATTACTTCAGTTCTATCTTCGTGATTAAGAAAGAACTCTCCAAATAGGATTGTTAGGTTACATTTGGGTGATGTAGCATTAAATGTACTTAAATGTTATTTTTCAAAATCACCAATTTTGAGATCGCCTGATGCTCGTTTTCCTTTTATCCTTAGAGTCGACGCTTCTGGATCAGGAATGGGTGGTACACTTATGCAACAATTTGATGAGTGTCTACATCCTATTCTGTACTTCAGTCGTAGATTGACACCCTCTGAAGTTGCAGAATTTCGTGGTGAGAGAGCGGCTAGAGCATCACTTGCGCTCCAACCCTACGAGTTGACATCAAGGGCAGTCACAACGTTGTCGCGGATGTATTGTCACGGTGTATAGAAGACTCACTATCCCCTGACAACACGGCAAATACAGGTACCTTGTGAGGTTATAACAAACCTATTGACTGACTTCTTCACGTGGTGACCAATGGAACATTCCACACTTGATGAACTTTGTTGCGGACAATGCTGATGCTGACATAAATTTTCAGATGTATCGTTGCAAGAAATGAATGTACTAACGCTCTGTGATGCATGCTAAGGCTGAGAACAATCGTACCTTTTGCATCGGAAATTGAAAGAAATCGTTCAAGGACTTCTAAATAGTCCCTCGTGAAATAAGGTGCGTGCATGTAAAGGTCACGTATTACCATATATAGACATCTGATACCTTGTATATACTCTCACAAACACATTTGTAGACTAATATTGTCTAAAATGTAATAAATCCATGATTACTTTTTACCAAGGGACCGGAAGCGATTATATCACGCTTGTCTGCCCACAGGTGTCACGCAGACAGTAATCTCGTTATCTGTCGTATGGGTGCGCAAACTCCGTGTCTTTTCGATGATTTAAGCAGATAACGCTGGCCGATATACGTGTTAATCTGCCGCGCCTATAACCAACAAACCTGGGTAGCGCCAAGCAAATGTGATGTATCATATCAGCCGCTCCTTGCAAATGTGATATTTAAGTAGTATACAATGCGCAAAACGGTTAGTATTCTGCAGGAGCGCTGCAGGAGCGCCTGCAGGAGCATGACTTTTATATAGCAAAAATTCTGCAAGAGCGCTGCAGGGGCAAGATGGCGGACTTGAGATAACAAGGGGGAGATAAGTAGGTTGTTGTATTGCATGACTTTTTATATAAGGAAAAATGTGGCAAGATGGCGGATTTGAGATAACAAGAAGAGGGGAGATGGGGCAAGATGGCGGACTTGAGATAACAAGAAGAGGAGGGTCAAGATGGCGGACTTGAGATAACAAGAAGAGGAGGGGCAAGATGGCGGACTTGAGATAACAAGAAGAGGGTATTTTTAGACTTTTAGACATATATATTTAGACTTTTAGACATATATATTTAGAGAACAAGAAGACGATAATAGGTTATATTTAGATGATAGGAAGACGATATATATTTAGATAACAAGAAGACGATATTTATATAGAGATAATAGGAAGCCGATAGTTAGACGATATATACATATACTAGGGAGATATATTTAGACAATAGGAAGACGATATTTTACAACAGTTATTTTACAACAGTTAGACATATAGTGAGACATAGACAAACAGTTAGACGAACAGTTAGACGAATAGTTATACAACAGTTAGACATATATTGAGACATACAACGGACGATATAGGTAACAATAAAGCGTTTTAGTTAATATAGTTTTTATTTTATATTCAATAGTGTTTTTGTAGTATCAAACAGGAGTATATATGGTAATATATAAGAGTACATATATAGTCTTTTTTAACATAATACATTGTACAGTAATTTTTTAGCAAATGAATGTAAAATAATTATATATGAAAGACAGTTTGTATTTTTTAACATTATCAAACATTGATATTTTCACATATGAATGTACTGTTATATATAGGAAGGATGTATGTTCAAAATATACAATATTTACAATAAAAATATATCACAGCTACAGGCCAGACCTTGAGGGGAGTCGTCACGTCGTAAGAAATAGAGGTGTGTGTTGTATATACCTGTAGGTATCTGTGTGTATCTGGAAGACAGTTTAAATGTTGAGGGGTGATGTGGTGACGTTGTCGGGATGTACCTGTCGTTTTATGTAAAAGTAAGATAGGGCGTTGCGGTGTTGTTCGTATGTGTAGATGGAGGATTTGTGTGCTCTGAACCCGATATTTGGGTAGGAGGAGGCGGATGACTTTTTATATAGTAATATATTAGTGTTTATTTTTAGATAACAAGAAGGCGTTATTTATAGACATATATTAATTCTGCAGGAGTGATGCAGGGGCAAGATGGCAGGATGACTTTTTATATAAGGAATTGAGGAGGAGGGTAGGAGTAGGTAAATGACTTTTTATATAGTAATATATTAGTGTTTTTTTTTTAGATAACAAGAAGGCGTTATTTATAGACATATATTAATTCTGCAGGAGTGATGCAGGGGCAAGATGGCAGGGTGACGTTTTATATAAGGGAAATGTGGTGGCGCTTTGTGGTGGCGCGTGACTTTTATATAGCACTATATTAGTTCGCTAATAGTGTGTTGTGGTCGAGTGGAGGTTTTTTTTGTGGTGGGGGTGACGTTGAAATTTCAGGAGGTGAACAAGAGGGCGGGGTGATTTTTATATAAGGAAAATGTGGTGGAGCGCCAGCGGAGCTCAGACCCAAGATGGTGGGGTGACTTTTTTATATAGTAATATATTAGTGTTTATTTTTAGGTAACAAGAAGACGTTATTTATAGACTTGAGAATTTTAGATGTTGAGGGGAGATGTGGTGACGTTGTCAGGATGCATCTGTGTACATTTTTGGGGTGTAGCAGGCGAGTGGACCAGCATTGAGAGGTGGGAGTGAAGAGACGTCGGTGACGAGGTACGGGTGTAATATAGCAGGTGGGGTTAGGTTAGGGCGGATTTTTGTGAGTTGTGGAATTGTTTTGTTATGTGTGTTGGTGTGTTTGTTTATACAGTCTACAACCGCGTGCCTTTTATATAACGAAAATGTGTTGGACGAACGTGGAGGAGGAAAAGTCTTGGTATATAGTAATATATAAGTTCATTAATGGCGGGCGTGTTGTGTGATGATTATTTTACATACAGTTATACGTACATATTACAGATAGATAGACAATATTACAACAGTTAGACGCTATTTAGTTATACATATATAGAAATATAAAAGAGAAAACACTAGACACATTTTATATATTTATTGACAAAGTTAGTTGATCTATGGGTGACGTATAACCGCACTTCTTTTTCGTATACCACTAGGAGCCCTCAGAACACAGGCGGTTCGGATTACTTGACGAGTCTGTCACGTCTTTTTCGTGTAACCATCTTCAACAAGGTGAGTGTCTGTCGTTATCACGCCATTGTCTATGAAGGAAAAAAAACAGGCTTGGGGTGGGTTAACCAGGGTCTGACTAAGCGCGTAATTAATCGTGAGAGGTGTGTTGTATTATGTGTTGTATGGTCTCTTGGTTGTTGTACAGAGTGGAAGATCTTGTCGGCCAGGTAGTTTATGTGTTGGTGCATATACCTGTAGGTATCTATGTGTGTGTCTGTAGGTAGCTGTATACAGAGAGTTTAGATGTTGAGGGGTGATGTGGTGACGTTGTCGGGCTGGAGCTGTCTCTTGATTGTCGTAAATGTACTTTTAATTGTTTTCATTGTAATTTCAGTTGTCTTCCTTGTACTTTTAATTGTCTTCATCGTACTTTCAGTTGTCTTAAATGTACTTTAAGTCATCTTCAGTGTACGTTCATTCGTCTTCAGTGAACTGTTAGTTGTTTTTCTGGTACTTTCAGTTGTCTCTTACGTACCTTCATTTGTCTTCAGTGCCCTTTCTGATGTCTCGAACGCAATTATGTCTTGAGCATATTTGCAGTTGTTTTCATCGTACTTTCAGATGTCTGCCGTACTTTCTATTGCAAACTGGAGTCTAAATAATCTTTTTACGCAATTTTTAGTTTTAGTTATTGCTTTGTAATGAAAACACACTCGCAGATAATACACATGACATCACTACTGCGGGATCAAGCTAATTGCGCGGTTATGTGTCTGTGTGTGGGTATGGGTGGGTGTGTGTGTGTGTGTCTGTGTGTGTGTTGGGTTGTAGCAGGCGGGTGTTTAGACAGATACTAATATGTATACACACGATATTTATACATACCATATTTTAGGCAGCATAGATAACAAAGATTCTTTAAGTGTAATAAAATATATAATTCTTTTAAAAGAAGACAAAAATCTCATCCTAAAAAAACTACTCTCAAGCACCTTCTAGGTCGCTTGACACCTGCCCAACCTTATTTACTCACTAACAACAACTTGCTTAATGAAAAGCTAATCGATTGTGTTATAGCGGCTTTAATCTGGGTTGTGAAACGCTCTCTCAGGCACGACTCGTGGTAACAGCTGGTTACATACTCAGAAACCTAATCGATACTCAAAGGGCCGCATCTTGGTTAATAGAGTCTTTCAAATAACAGGAGCTTTTTGTGTGTCTCATGAAAATTTAGGTCTTTTTACACTACGCAAAAGTGATCTCACCAGAACTTTATTATCTATGTGGATGTGTCATAGTCTGGTTACAAACATCAAGCTGGTTTAGAAGTAACTTTATCATTTTTATTGGAAGAAAATTGTGTTTTTTAGCGTTTACATGTTTTGTAACAAATTTGATTTTTCCAAAACCTTCAGACAACTATGTTACTACTTGACTTGAGAAGAAGGACTTTTTATAAACACTTGAGTGAATTCCCATTTTTTTCCTACCCGCTATAGAATAAAGAGGGAAATATATTTTTAAAAGTAATACATGTTATAGAAGCAGATGAGTAAGGGTTGGTATGATGGGGATGGTTTTGTGTTGTGTTGTGTGTGTGTAGGTAGTGATGAGAATATAAGACGCTGAGAGGTGAAGTGGGGTCGTAGGCAACTATGTTTGTGAGGTAAAAAATATTATACGGAATTCCGTTGTTGGGTGAATGTAACTACATATTAACACAGGCGCTGGGTCACGTGGTAGTTTTCTTTATTATTTATATTATATCATGAGTAATAAAATCTACTTACCCCAATGTTCAGTTAATGTTATGTAAATGAACTGTAAACAATCGTAGTCTCCGACATAAAAAATATTGGGAAAGACCACGCTGAACAAAAACAAATAGACAATTTATTGAACACATCCGTAGAGATATATCTTGTAGGTAGACTAAAGTATGTCGGCAACTAGACACGTACTTAGTGTTACAATCTGTAACTGATTCATTGTCGAGACCAGTTTCATACATTTTAAGAAAACCCAACAACCACGTGTTTGTATCCACACTAGAAAGAAACCGGATCGATGACCCGCGCAAAACAGCGATCGTAAATTTCTGTTCACGTCACTACGCCAAAACACAAGCGAGCAATAGTAGAAACTTATACAAGAAATATTCCTGCGTTCGTGTGTTCGAATCCCAGCAACTTAAGATTTCACATTTATTTATTTATTTATTTATTTTTTTTATTTTTTTTCATACCGGCAACATCTGGTGATAGGTTTTATAGGCAACCATCTGTCATGTGGTGGATATGGCCAACATCTCGTAGACTTCCCTGTCTCACCCGGTTATACAGACTTTGAAACCCAACACGTGACAACACCTCAACACTTGGTGGTTTATCTTTCGACGAAATACCGAGGAGGTGGCGTAGACACGCTAGATGGCAGGTAGTGAACCTTCTTTCTTGCTTAGTTTTTTAACTTTAGTGAAAGGTTTTCTTCCAAACACCAAAGACAGTCCCAAAATTTTCTCCCAGGCCTCCCCAAAGGGTCCAACCTATAGGTAAATAGATCAACCGTCAAATACTTCTTTAAAAAATTTCTCCTCCTCATCAAAAAAATACGTCCCCTACCCAAAAAAATACCGCCCCTGGCCAAAAATACTGCCCCTTCTAAAAAAAATGTATCCCCCTTATCAATCAAATTTCTCCCCATTGGCAAAGAAATTTCTCCCCTTTGTTAAAAAATAATTCCCCTTACCAAAAAATACTACCCCTTGTCAAAAAAAAATGTCGCCCTCTTCGTAATCAAATTTCTTCCTATTGTCAAAAAAAAGGTCACCCCTTGGCAATTAAAGTTCTCCCCTTTACTTCCCCTTGGTAAATACTTACAGTTGCGTTCTTCAACCCGCTCTTCAACGGTTTAAGCACTTCAGCACTTCTTATCATGTTATAAATTATTCTATCCAGAGACTGTCCTTTCTCTTACACGATCACCGTGTGATAAAACTATTTCTTACCCCTTACTTTCACATTGTCATCACTATCATCTCGGCTCAGACAGGACTATATACAGTTATTACCTATCTGATAAAAGCTACGACGAACGTTATCTACCAGTTGTATAGCAACTCCCTTTATCAGTTGCATATAAAGTAACTAGAGGGATATATTTTGGATGATCCCTTACGAACCTCCTTACCAAACCAAGTTAACTAATCTTTTAAATTTCTTTTTTGTCTTTATTAAACTGATATATTGTCTTTGTGCCCGCCACTCCAGTTTTCTGTCTTTTAAAACATTATACCTCGTTGCTGTGTTTGTCTAAATGTCCAATTGGTCACGTACGATTATTGATGAATATCGAAAACTCATTTACTTAGTGACAGCTGTATATAATTCGAATCAGCTTGTACCACGTCTCAACATAAATCCAGTTATCATTTATTTGTTTAGCGCAGATGTCTTGTTGACGAAGAAAAAAGTCATTACGTGGAGGTGTCTGGTTATGGATTGTTGAAAAATATCTAACAAGTGAAATAAACTTAACAATAAAGCGAGAAACACAGACAAGTTGAGAAAGAAAGAAAGAGAGAGAAAGAGAGAGAGAGAGAGAGAGAGAGAGAGAGAGAGCTGTTGGTTAAAAATCTGTTTCAAAATATTAATCTAACTTGTTATTTTTATCTGTGTTATGTAAAATTCTTACACATCATTTCTTAAAAATGAGAGAAAATTTTGGGACCGTCTTTGGTGTTTGGAAGAAAACCTTTCACTAAAGTTAAAAAACTAAGCAAGAAAGAAGGTTCACTACCTGCCATCTAGCGTGTCTGCGCCACCTCCTCGGTATTTCGTCGAAAGATAAACCACCAAGTGTTGAGGTGTTGTCACGTGTTGGGTTTCAAAGTCTGTATAACCGGGTGAGACAGGGAAGTCTACGAGATGTTGGCCATATCCACCACATGACAGATGGTTGCCTATAAAACCTATCACCAGATGTTGCCGGTATGAAAAAAAAAAAATAAATAAATAAATAAATAAATAAATGTGAAATCTTAAGTTGCTGGGATTCGAACACACGAACGCAGGAATATTTCTTGTATAAGTTTCTACTATTGCTCGCTTGTGTTTTGGCGTAGTGACGTGAACAGAAATTTACGATCGCTGTTTTGCGCGGGTCATCGATCCGGTTTCTTTCTAGTGTGGATACAAACACGTGGTTGTTGGGTTTTCTTAAAATGTATGAAACTGGTCTCGACAATGAATCAGTTACAGATTGTAACACTAAGTACGTGTCTAGTTGCCGACATACTTTAGTCTACCTACAAGATATATCTCTACGGATGTGTTCAATAAATTGTCTATTTGTTTTTGTTCAGCGTGGTCTTTCCCAATATTTTTTATGTTGGAGACTACGATTGTTTACAGTTCATTTACATAACATTAACTGAACATTGGGGTAAGTAGATTTTATTACTCATGATATAATATAAATAATAAAGAAAACTACCACGTGACCCAGCGCCTGTGTTAATATGTAGTTACATTCACCCAACAACGGAATTCCGTATAATATTTTTTACCTCACAAACATAGTTGCCTACGACCCCACTTCACCTCTCAGCGTCTTATATTCTCATCACTACCTACACACACACAACACAACACAAAACCATCCCCATCATACCAACCCTTACTCATCTGCTTCTATAACATGTATTACTTTTAAAAATATATTTCCCTCTTTATTCTATAGCGGGTAGGAAAAAAATGGGAATTCACTCAAGTGTTTATAAAAAGTCCTTCTTCTCAAGTCAAGTAGTAACATAGTTGTCTGAAGGTTTTGGAAAAATCAAATTTGTTACAAAACATGTAAACGCTAAAAAAACACAATTTTCTTCCAATAAAAATGATAAAGTTACTTCTAAACCAGCTTGATGTTTGTAACCAGACTATGACACATCCACATAGATAATAAAGTTCTGGTGAGATCACTTTTGCGTAGTGTAAAAAGACCTAAATTTTCATGAGACACACAAAAAGCTCCTGTTATTTGAAAGACTCTATTAACCAAGATGCGGCCCTTTGAGTATCGATTAGGTTTCTGAGTATGTAACCAGCTGTTACCTCGAGTCGTGCCTGAGAGAGCGTTTCACAACCCAGATTAAAGCCGCTATAACACAATCGATTAGCTTTTCATTAAGCAAGTTGTTGTTAGTGAGTAAATAAGGTTGGGCAGGTGTCAAGCGACCTAGAAGGTGCTTGAGAGTAGTTTTTTAGGATGAGATTTTTGTCTTCTTTTAAAAGAATTATATATTTTATTGCACTTAAAGAATCTTTGTTATCTATGCTGCCTAAAATATGGTATGTATAAATATCGTGTGTATACATATTAGTATCTGTCTAAACACCCGCCTGCTACAACCCAACACACACACAGACACACACACACAAACCCACCCATACCCACACATACCCACACACAGACACATAACCGCGCAATTAGCTTGATCCCGCAGTAGTGATGTCATGTGTATTATCTGCGAGTGTGTTTTCATTACAAAGCAATAACTAAAACTAAAAATTGCGTAAAAAGATTATTTAGACTCCAGTTTGCAATAGAAAGTACGGCAGACATCTGAAAGTACGATGAAAACAACTGCAAATATGCTCAAGACATAAGTGCGTTCGAGACATCAGAAAGGGCACTGAAGACAAATGAAGGTACGTAAGAGACAACTGAAAGTACCAGAAAAACAACTAACAGTTCACTGAAGACGAATGAACGTACACTGAAGATGACTTAAAGTACATTTAAGACAACTGAAAGTACGATGAAGACAATTAAAAGTACAAGGAAGACAACTGAAATTACAATGAAAACAATTAAAAGTACATTTACGACAACTGAAAGTACGTTGAAGACAACTGAAAATACTCCGAAAAAAAAATACACTGAAGGCAAATGAAAGCACCCCGAAGACATCATAAAGTACGTTAAAGATAAGAACATGTGAGATTAAAACCGGATATCTAACTTTCCTTGGATAAGCTGTATCACAGTGAAAACTAGAAGAGACAGTAATAACAAGTTGAACTAATGGACAGGGAGATACAAAATCCTCCATCTACACATACGAACAACACGCAACGCCCTGTCTTACTTTTACATCAAGAGACAGCTCCATCCCGACAACGTCACCACATCACCCCTCAACATCTAAACTCTCTGTATACAGCTACCTACAGACACACACATAGATACCTACAGGTATATGCACCAACACATAAACTACCAGGCCGACAAGATCTTCCACTCTGTACAACAACCAAGAAACCATACAACACATAATACAACACATATGCACCAACACATAAACTACCTGGCCGACAAGATCTTCCACTCTGTACAACAACCAAGAAACCATACAACACATAATACAACACACCTCTCACGATTAATTACGCGCTTAGTCAGACCCTGGTTAACCCACCCCAAGCCTGTTTTTTTTCCTTCATAGACAATGGCGTGATAACGACAGACACTCACCTTGTTGAAGATGGTTTCACGAAAAAGACGTGACAGACTCGTCAAGTAATCCGAACCGCCTGTGTTCTGAGGGCTCCTAGTGGTATACGAAAAAGAAGTGCGGTTATACGTCACCCATAGATCAACTAACTTTGTCAATAAATATATAAAATGTGTCTAGTGTTTTCTCTTTTATATTTCTATATATGTATAACTAAATAGCGTCTAACTGTTGTAATATTGTCTACCTATCTGTAATATGTACGTATAACTGTATGTAAAATAATCATCACACAACACGCCCGCCATTAATGAACTTATATATTACTATATACAAAGACTTCTTCTCCTCCACGTTCGTCCAACACATTTTCGTTATATAAAAGGCACGCGGTTGTAGACTGTATAAACAAACACACCAACACACATAACAAAACAATTCCACAACCCACAAAAATCCGCCCTAACCTAACCCCACCTGCTATATTACACCCGTACCTCGTCACCGACGTCTCTTCACTCCCACCTCTCAATGCTGGTCCACTCGCCTGCTACACCCCAAAAATGTACACAGATGAATCATGACAACGTCACCACATCTCCCCTCAACATCTAAAATTCTCAAGTCTATAAATAACGTCTTCTTGTTACCTAAAAATAAACACTAATATATTACTATATAAAAAAGTCACCCCACCATCTTGGGTCTGAGCTCCGCTGGCGCTCCACCACATTTTCCTTATATAAAAATCACCCCGCCCTCTTGTTCACCTCCTGAAATTTCAACGTCACCCCCACCACAAAAAAAAATCTCCACTTGACCACAACACACTATTAGCGAACTAATATAGTGCTATATAAAAGTCACGTGCCATCACAAAGCGCCACCACATTTCCCTTATATAAAACGTCACCCTGCCATCTTGCCCCTGCATCACTCCTGCAGAATTAATATATGTCTATAAATAACGCCTTCTTGTTATCTAAAAAAAAAAACACTAATATATTACTATATAAAAAGTCATTTACCTACTCCTACCCTCCTCCTCAATTCCTTATATAAAAAGTCATCCTGCCATCTTGCCCCTGCATCACTCCTGCAGAATTAATATATGTCTATAAATAACGCCTTCTTGTTATCTAAAAATAAACACTAATATATTACTATATAAAAAGTCATCCGCCTCCTCCTACCCAAATATCGGGTTCAGAGCACACAAATCCTCCATCTACACATACGAACAACACCGCAACGCCCTATCTTACTTTTACATAAAACGACAGGTACATCCCGACAACGTCACCACATCACCCCTCAACATTTAAACTGTCTTCCAGATACACACAGATACCTACAGGTATATACAACACACACCTCTATTTCTTACGACGTGACGACTCCCCTCAAGGTCTGGCCTGTAGCTGTGATATTTTTATTGTAAATATTGTATATTTTGAACATACATCCTTCCTATATATAACAGTACATTCATATGTGAAAATATCAATGTTTGATAATGTTAAAAACTACAAACTGTCTTTCATATATAATTATTTTACATTCATTTGCTAAAAAATTACTGTACAATGTATTATGTTAAAAAAAGACTATATATGTACTCTTATATATTACCATATATACTCCTGTTTGATACTACAAAAACACTATTGAATATAAAATAAAAACTATATTAACTAAAACGCTTTTTTGTTACCTATATCGTCCGTTGTATGTCTCAATATATGTCTAACTGTTGTATAACTATTCGTCTAACTGTTCGTCTAACTGTTTGTCTATGTCTCACTATATGTCTAACTGTTGTAAAATAACTGTTGTAAAATATCGTCTTCCTATTGTCTAAATATATCTCCCTATTATATGTATATATCGTCTAACTATCGGCTTCCTATTATCTCTATATAAATATCGTCTTCTTGTTATCTAAATATATATATCGTCTTCCTATCATCTAAATATAACCTATTATCGTCTTCTTGTTCTCTAAATATATATGTCTAAAAGTCTAAATATATATGTCTAAAAGTCTAAAAATACCCTCTTCTTGTTGACTCAAGTCCGCCATCTTGCCCCTCCCTCCTTCTTGTTATCTCAAGTCCGCCATCTTGACCCTCCTCTTCTTGTTATCTCAAATCCGCCATCTTGCCACATTTTTCCTTATATAAAAAGTCATGCAATACAACAACCTACTTATCTCCCCATTGTTATCTCAAGTCCGCCATCTTGCCCCTGCAGCGCTCCTGCAGAATTTTTGCTATATAAAAGTCATGCTCCTGCAGGCGCTCCTGCAGCGCTCCTGCAGAATACTAACCGTTTTGCGCATTGTATACTACTTTTTTATCACCTACAGGGTGATTTGATAAAATCAAATATCTGCTACTTAGCAGAAAAATGACGAGGAAAGAAAGAGAGAAAGAAGTGCGATAATTGACAGCACATAATAAAAATCAGTACCACAAATGTACCGATATTGCCGGAGAGAACCAAAGATCGTTAGAGGTCGTCTATTTCGTCACAATAATGATGATGAATTCACGCCTGGTTGCAAAAAAGGTTACATCATTCGAAAGAAATGGTACAGAAGAATGTTGAGAATATCCTGGACAGAAAAAAAAGACCAACAGAGAAGTACTGCACTCACTAAACGTACAGGAACATTGGCTCCTAAATACCATCGCAATAAGGAAGCTGAAATTTTCCGGTCATATAAAAAGACACAATAGTCAGGAAAAATTAGTAATGGAAGGCATGGTCCTTGTGAAAAGGGGAAGGGGACGACCTAGACGATGGTGGATCCAGGACATCACAGAGAGTCTGAACTTGTCTTCGGATGATGCAGGTCGACTTGCCCAGAATCGTGATGCGTTCAGAGCAGCTGTAATGGAGACAACGTTCTGGAGAGAATACGTCACAAGATGATGATGATGAAGATGAATTCAAAGAGGATGGTAGCCTGGGCAGGAAATGGAGACACGATGTGAAATTACTAAGTTAATGTCTTACCAGTCTCCGACGGTTCCTCCGTATAAGATTGCCTGATGTAATAACAAATATAGAGCTTATGAAAAGATGCGGGCAACAGTCAATACAAACAGAAATTAAGGTAAGAAAGTGGGGATGGATAAGACATACACTCAGAAGAGAACAATCCAGCATAGCCAGGGGTGCCCTTGACTGGAACCCACAAAGGAAAAGAATAGTGGGGAGGTCATCGAGACCCTGGAGAAGAACAGTAGAAGAGGAGGCTAAGGAAATTGCAATGACTTTGGCACAGCTGAAAAAGACAGCCCAGAATAGAAATCGATGGAGAGCAACTGTTTCTACCTTATATTCCACAGGGAACGAAAAGGAATGATGATGATGAATGTCTTGCCAACCAACCAACCAACCCCTCCCCCCCCCCCCCCACAAACACACACACACCACTCAGGCACCCACATTAAAAAAAAAAAAAAATTTGCCTTGTTTTGGCGAGGCGCGTCCCGTTCAACATAGTCGGTTAAATTAAGGTGCATGTTCAAATATAAAAGACCTTTAAGTCTCATCAGATCACTCCCATACAGACTTAAGGAGAGAAAGAGGCAGTTGTTAAGTAGCATACTCATACCAACTTAAAAAATAGAAAAATAAGAGAATACGATGCCCGAGATAAATCGTAAAACATCGGAAGAGACAGATGAGAAACGAAGTGTTCGGGAAGTTGGTGGGATCAACACCGTCAATCAACACCCTTTAGCTCCCTAGGGAGTATAGGCCTTCAACAAACACATGCCAAGTCACGTGCCGTCCGCTCAAGTTCTTTCCACGTTTTCCTCATCATTTTCACTTCTGAATCTCGGTCTCTTCTCCGTGTGTTTTTAGTCTTCCTCTGCCTGTCTTTCCCTGGGGATTCAAGAGCAAGGACTACCTTGTAATGCTATCAACGGGTTTTCTCAATGTGTGCCCTATCCATCGCTAATGAACCAATCACATAAAGAGGCAGAAAATAAAACTGTATTGAAACATGTTCAGGAAACCGCGAAATCACCAAAAAGCTGAACCCTTCAACCGGAAAATAAAATCACAGGATAAAAGTCAGTAAAAATGTCACAGAAATTTTGCTAGAAAAAAAAGTCGCAGGAAAAATAATCACACATTGTGTGTAAAAATACCAGATTTATTCAATTTCTGAAGCAAAGTAAGGTTATGGAAATAAAAACCTTTAAGACAGTGTCGCGAGTGGCGATATAGAATGTCTGCCTAAGACAAGACAAAGGTCTGTGTGACGTCTGAGAGAAGACAAAAAGTATGAGTGACGATTTGAAAATAGAGCAAAGTCTGAGAAAGTGAATGAGATTGTGACAGTCAGGTGTAAAAAAAGATAATAAACACTCTTGAACCCTGCCACTCGGACGTATTTAAATGTCAACTCCAATCACCCCTCTCTTTCTCACCTTTCAACAAATGAATAGATACATGAAGTAAGGGACTGATACACATCAAGTGGTTTCACATTGAACAATCACAGATGTACGGGTAGAAGAAAATTCTGATCAGCCTCTAAAAGTTTCTATGATTATAAATAAATAAATAAATAAATAAATTATATATATATATATATATATATATATATATATATATATATATATATATATATATATATATATATATATATATATATATATATATATATATATATATATATATATATATATATATATATATATATATATATATATATATATATATATATATATATATATATATATATATATATATATATATATATATATATATATATAATATATATATATATATATATATATATATATATATACCAGAGGCACATCTCCAATCCAACCTGCAAATCTGGAAGGAAGAGCTGAAGAAGAGAGGGATGGTCATAAGCAGCTCTAAAACAAAATCCATGGTGATATCACGAGAAGAAAGAAGACATCAGATTAAGCTAGGAGAACAGGTCCTGGAGCAGGTCGACCACTTTAAATACCTCGGAGCTATTATAGACCGAAAGGGGGGCATCAAAGAAGAGTTGGCCACTCGAAAAGCAGCAGCTGGGAGACTTTTTCAGGCCATAAATCGAGGATTCCTCAGCAAGAGAGAGGTTGGTAAGAAAACGAAGATGGCTGTATACCGCTCCACCTATGTCCCAGTCTTGACATATGGATGCGAGTCATGGGCAATACTACAATCCATAAAAGCCAGATCCAAACCTCAGAAATGAGGTATCTGAGGAAGGTGGTTGAAGTAACAAGAAGGGACATGGTACGCAACCAGACGATACGTCAGGGCCTTAAATCCTACCCCCTGCAGACCCAAGTAGAACAGTTCCAATTAAGATGGTTTGGCCATGTCTGCAGAATGGGAGAAGATCGGATACCACGACAAGCATGGGAAACAAAGAGCCAAGGATCCAGACCCCGAGGACGACCCAGAGTCCGCTGGGAGGACAACATTAGACAATCTTTGAAGGACCGAGGACTAGAATGGAACCAGGCCAGGAGGAAGACAGCCGATAGGATAGTCTGGCGCTCTCTCTTCCAGACCTCTACACCTCACGGTAGAAGGGGAACGACCAAGTCAGTAAGTAATATATATATATATATATATATATATATATATATATATATATATATATATATATATATATATATATATATATATATATATATATATATATATATATATATATATTAGTTGTCATGTTGTTCGATAGTTTATAATAGATTACTATCATATTTTAACCCAGGTTAAACACTGTTTAGGTTCATTGGCATTTGTTAGGGGAAAATATAACAGACAAAACGGCATGAATAAGAACTTTAGGCTGGATTCAGTCACTTATAACTTCGTTGTCTATAGCAAATTACAAATAATATTAACCTTAGATCGTACTGCTTTTATATTTATTGCAATTTGTTTATTTTGAAAAAAATACAGGAGTAGTATAGTAATTCATTCATTCATAACCCTCCACTCCCAAAGGAGCATAGGCCTTCAACAAACACATGCCAAGTCCTCCTGTCACGTGCCATCATCTCAAGTTCTTTCCATGTTCTCCTCATCATTTTCACCTCTGTTTCCAACTCTCTTCTCCACGTACTTCTTGGTCTTCCTCTGCCTCTCTTGCCCTGGGGGTTCCAGAACAAGGACTGCCTTGTAATGCTATCAACAGGTTTCCTCAGTGTGTGTCCTATCCATCGCCATCGTCTTCTTCTCATCTCTTGTTCCACTGGCACTTGTCCAGTTCTTGTCATCAGTTCCACATTGGTAACCTTGTCATACCATTTTAATCCCTCTATTCTACGCAAGCACCCATTTATGAAAGTCTGTAGCTTTTTGGTTGTTGTCAGTATAGTAATGGGTTTGTTAAAATTAAAACCTCGTCTGTTGCATTTTACAAATAATTTTAACTTTAACATGAAATGTACCATTGATTAATGGCATTATATTATATTTATATTATAGATACCCGCTCAAAATGCCAAAACAGAAGTGTATGTTCACTAATGAATTTTTTTTTTTTAATGTCAGTGCTTTTCCAGTGGTCGACGAGAGTATGAAGCAGAATGTATTGTATGCAGAGGCAGCACATTTGTATCAGTAACAAATAAAGGTGCAGCCGATTCACTCTTCAGACCGGAAATATAAAAAATCGTTCTAAATGGAACGATGACTTTTGAAGTAATAAAAGTACATTTATTTTTTAATTTTGACTTCAAATCTATGTTTTATATTAAGAATACATGTTAACAATTATATTTTTGCTAAAAAATATACAGCTTTCACTTATGTTGACTTTGAAATTAATCGCAGAAAAACGTAAACACCGCATTTATCTGTCCGCCATTTTGGATATTTTCCGATCAACTCGACTTAACAGATCGTAAACAAAATGCAGTCTGATAATGACTACAATGCATCTAGTGATGTAGATTCCTGTTCTGATAATTATTCAGTGGACTTGGAACCGTCTGATGAGTTGGATGGCGAAAATACAGCTCAGAACAACTCAGATCACCTGCCGTACATGCAAAGGTAATGTTACTTCGTTAACGAAATGATAACAGCTGATTTTGAAAAACAGTAAAACAGTCGTTTTAGTGGGCTATTGTAGTCAGTATAGCTGCTTTCTGTTTGTTTTTGAAAAAAAAAAGAAACAAATATTCCACATTTCAAACAGTTAACAAAGGACTCATGGCACCAGGAAATAAATATAAAGTGGATCGGACGTAACTTCTGAATCAGCTGATTTTTCTGACCTCATTTGCCCTGTGTCTCTGCTTATAAAAATTATTATTTACATCATATGACTTTATGATTGACAGTATTCCTTTCTACGGAAAATGTAATGTGTGTCAATTTTCCTGTGTACACTAAACTGTAACTTTGAATACTATTGTTGATCTGTAAAAGTTAATTTTAAATTGTTCTTCTTGCAGATGTCTTGGTTATGATGGACTTGATGAAGGCCCACGTTCCAACCCTCCACCTTTTTTGCCTGAGAGGGTTCCAGCTCTGCAACTGTCAGAGGTAAGCACCAGAGAAAATACAAAGCAGTTTTTGAGACCCACTGACTTACTCAAACAGTAATTTTATGAAAGAATGGTTATAAGAAAAGGGTGTTTTCTTTTTGACAGTATATTAGAAACAAGCCAACAAAATGGGGGATGAAGTTATGGGTTCTTGCTGATGCTGTTAGTGGATTTACTTTGATGTTTATTTAGGTAGGATCGCTGCAAATGGACCATTTGGTTTAGCTTATACTGTAGTTAGTTATGAATCTTATGAAATCTTTGGTGGGTCAAGGATATAGGGTTTATTTTGATAGTTTGTTTACATCCAATCAGTTACTGAAGGACTTGTGAAGTTAGGGGATTGGAGCTTGTGGCACATTTTTTAGAAACAGAAAGAGATTTCCAGCTGCACTTTCAAATATAAAGGAGTTTGAAAAAATAGTATCAGAGGTGCAATGAGGTGGGTTCGAGATAAAGAATTACTAGCACTGCAGGGGAGAGGTAACAAAACTATAACACTGGTTTCAAGCATTTACAATGCAAATGGCCATAGCTTCGCTACGCGTAGAACTAAGGTTAATTGGAATTTTCAAGAACTTAATGTTAGACTTAATGTAAAGGATTACAATATATTCATGAAAGTAGTGGGCAAGAGTGACCAGCCGATTAACAAGTACAATGTTTTGAGAAAGACCAATAAATATTGGAAAACTCTTTTTTTCACTTTCTGGATATTGCTATGGTAGATGCTTACATTTTATTTCAAGACTAGCAGAAAAAAACACCCAGATGTGGAAGACCAGCTAGATATGGTCAGCTAGATTTTACAGAAAAACTAATCTGGAATTGGGGAACATAAGTTTGTATGATGATGCACTACTCGCTTCAAAGCCACCAGTTTTTTTCTCGACACACCATGGACCCCAAGTTTACTGAGACAAACAGAAATTGTAAGCTTTGATATCTGTTAAATCTTGCAGTGGCCCAGGAAGACAATGTTAATATAGTAGCTGATAGATGCGATCAGCATAGGTCGGGCTTACGGATGGCCGACAAGTGGGTAAATAGGTATATCTGCATACGCGAATGATAAGGGTTCTTACATCTAGACAGACTGTAATCACACACCACAGCAAACGTAGAAGTCAGGGAATGTTGGAACGAGCTGTAACGTTTCACAGTTTATTACGACAGACTTACGTAGACATCATGGGACGACATATCATAACAAGTCATGGAGCATCAACAATTCACAATGTACTCGTCCAGCTTCAAGTATAAGACATCCATAGAACATTCCCGTCAATATCTCTCACTCCTCAAATCCAATAAACAGTACATTAAAGTTAGTTGCTTATCCTTTACAGGACGTGGCAATCAACCCCAGCTTTTATTGGCTGTTTGTGATTTTTCTAGGCAATTTTTTTTTCATTCAGTAGTTTGCCATTGCTTTCTGAACGGTACGGCGCTTATACCATTGTTAAAAATCCACACAAAGCGATCTGCTACCAAACCGCCTGCAGCAGGTTTCGAACCTGGTATATCTGGATTATGAAACTGCGTTCATATCCATTAGGCCACAGACGCCGACAAACAGTACATTAGCAAGCCATTATATCCAAGGCTTTAAATAGTAAATACCGGGGCAAAGAACATTCCCGTCAATATCTCTCACTCTTCAAATCCAATAAACAGTACATTAGCAAGCCATTATATCCAAGGCTTTGAATAGTAAATACCGGGGCAAAGAACATTCCCGTCAATATCTCTCAATCTTCAATAAAGTAAATTCTGCAATTATCAAATATTCCCTTTCACAAAAATACACTGGTACACACTAGCGAAATGGATAACGTCCATTCCGAAGCTCTGCCAGAAACGTACTGTCACGAGATTACTGCCCCTCAGCACAGCTCAGTAAAAATTACTCATGCGCTAACTAACCGCGTGAGAACGCAGCTCAGCTCAACCGTCTCTTTCCCCAAACTATCACTAAGAACATTAGACAGCTTTCTTCTCTAATTTTTAAAAAACAAACTAGCAACCACTCAGTTGAGCAGTGTTCACAAATTACCGAGCCTACAGCCCCCCAACTAAAAAATCATCTCATCACTAAAGCGTGCTAACTAACGTGTGTACAAAAAGCCGACCCCTACATCCAAATCTTTAACACCTAATTCCTACTAACAAAATATGACTTAACAATATCAGATTGTAAAGATTGAAAGAAAAACAAAAGTTAAATGTAAAATTTGTGATATTTTTTTAATGTTTTCATGCACGTAGGAATTGTCTGTCAGAATACCACAAGTCTTAGAAGGAAAAATATAAAGATGTGTTGAGTCTTTATTATGTCACCCTCATAACTGATTTTACTTATGTGTTAGTGCTCATACAGTGTTACACTAGAAATATGTCTACTGAAGTCATATTTCATTATTTTAGCTAAGATGTTGCAGCTACCTATAATAACTGTAATGTATTCAGTGGATGATGTTTATTTTTTTAAATTTTTTTTTTTGCGTGAATTGCTTAGTTATGTAACATTTCAAAAATTTGCATAATTTTATTGTTTAATGTTGAATTGTTTTGGAAATGTAACATATAATGCAGAAATGGGGAGATTACAATAAAATATGACTGTTGTTAATTGTTCTGATAATACGTTATTTTTTTCTTCTTTATGAAATATCATGTTTATAATTTTTTTGTATTTTTCCTGTTGACTTTCCTTCAATTTTTTAAAACTCACATCAATATTAATTTTTAAAATATTAATTTTACATCTAAATATGGTAGTCTGTTCAATTACAAACAATTTGATGTATAACACTCTTGGGTAGACTTGCAATTATAATGTGTCAAGGAACATTAGAAGTCAGATATGCCAGAGTATGAGAAAATGATACAAAATATCAGGTCTGAAGAGAGTTAAAAAAAACAAAACATATAGAAACAGAAAAGCACAAGAAAGCACTTGCGTCTGAATGTTTGCAATCACAATTGGCATTTTTTACTAACGAAAAAAGCCAGGAAAAGTTTGAGGTTGCCGCGGCCGAGGTTGCTTTTGCATTTACGCAAGGTCAATGGACAAAAGAAATGAACATTTTGTGTGTAGATTCTGTTAAAGGCACTCTACTTGTGCAGTACACAATTTCAAGGAGCTTTCATGCTTTGGTTTCTATGCATATTTAAAACCTAGCCCAACTTTACTGAAGAAGATTTTATCATCAGAAAAATATAAGTAGGCACAAAATCAATATGATTTTGTTAGCTTATTGTTTGAATGTAAAACACATGTTTCAACGTCTTATAGTTATTGAATAAAGGTGTCCTACTTTTCGTCCTACTTTTAAAAAATATTGTCCGCCCTTGTCCTCTTTAATGCATTTGTCCTCCTTTTCGTGTTAAACAATATAGTCACCCTAATATACTGACTTGAACTAAGTCTGTGGCCACTGTCGTGCTTATCCGACGAGGTGAGAATTTAATAAATCCACGATTGACAAGGTCAGAGGGAAATATCCATTCAGCGAGACTCACAGAAAATGAACACTAATATCCGGCGGGTTAAAATGAGTCCAAACATGGGTTGCGCCAGCGATGCGCCTTACTATACCCGAGAGACACGGCCAGTTTAAATGCGACTAGGCTTATAAAGAAAAGGGCCCACCAGTCTGTAACTTAAGACTGGATGAGCGCGCTATTCTGGAATTTGGTGAGCTTGGGTGATCTTCAACCGTTTAAGCAGCTCCAATGGGCATGAGACACCAACAGCTGGGTACTCCCTTTTCTGCTTTCTTGGTACTGGGTCTTATGATTGACCCTACTGGTTCCACTCGAAAAAAATCGATCAAGGGAGTGCTATTAGAGTTTTGACAAAATGCTTGTGTCTAGGTTGGGACCCCACTAGCGTGTGGATATTTGCTATCTCTCTCTCTCTCTCTCTCTCTCTCTCTCTCTCTCTCTCTCTCTCTCTCTCTCTCTCTCTCTCTCTCTCTCTCTCTCTCTCTCTCTCTCTCTCTCTCTCTCTCTCTCTCTCTCTCTCTCTCTCTTTGCTGTAGAAATATAATAAAATACAAGCAATAAACTAGGCGCCTAATTTTAGGGTCCGCTAGTTAAAATACATATACACAAACACAACGAGACGAGTGATGTTTACAAACATGCACCCCTTCTCTCCCCCATCCAGATTTATCCTGGAATGTCAGACCAGTGTGAGCCGGCTGATTAAGCGAGTGCCCGGTCTCTTGTTTGCAGTGATCAGCTGCTAACAGACACACACCCCACTCGGGCGCAGAGTTACGTAATGGCCTTTGGCTGGATATAAACAACCTCTTCATTCCTGATCGCTGGGCATGTGCGGCCAGCGAGAAAGAAAAAAAAATACTGTTCTGCCCGTGAAGCCATTACCCAACAACCTCCACATCGAGTCACACACAACATTCAAAATCAATATTTACAAACATGGCCCCTGACAATACATCAGGAAACCCCCAAATATTCAGTTATATAAATGATTTACATAAGACATTCCTTGAGTACCCTTTACAAACATCTTTTAAGGGAGAATTTAAGCACCCCTCTCTCAAAGAACTCGTTACACTAAATAAAGTGAAGTTTACAGTTGTATTAACAAAATTGATATGAACACCTTTCCAGGGGGAATTAAAACCCAAACCCACATCTCTTAATGAATTTGTAGCAAAACAAATGGGGTTAAAATTGTCTAAAAAATTGACATAAACCCGCACTCACTGTCCTTTGAATAAACTTGTAAGCAGTTTTAGTGGTATATAGCGACCTTAACTTCCTTCACTTTCTCGTTATAAAACGAGATAGAAAGTTACTGCTATATGCGTTCGCCCACTTAAGGAGTAATGTGCGAGTGATTCTACCTACATAAACTGTCTAAATAAAATAGCACGTCTTACCGAGATGCAAGAATTTCCACTAACACCAACAGTAGCTGGTCGAATTTGCAAACTGGCAATGACACTTCAACTCTACAAGGGACTTCTTGAGTATTTAGTGCCAGAAAACTAGAAAGTTAGGCATATATAATATTCTCAGACGCCAGGTGTCCAGGCCACCTGCGTTGTCGAGTGACTCTTTCGGCGGGTTGCACGTAACGTGATGTAACTTCTACGAAACTCTGAGACGTGTTCCGTGGACGAAAAGCCGAGCTAAAAAGAGACCGTCAGTTTTTCTCAGCGTAATAGGTTCTGCCCGGGGACTCACGAACGGCGATGTCTTCCCTGGTGACAAGGCCAGTGAAAGTTTTCCCGCTGCTCTCAGAAACAGAGTGCCCGGGGTTTTAGCTCATGGTCAGCCACTAAGAAGATGCCGCTTTTCCCGCGATGGAGAGTACGGGACTCTTCAAAGATTACTCCTACCACAAAAGAAAGGAGAGATAAACCTGTCCGATTTTAACGTCACAGGCCAGTTACCCCCACTTTACCACTACAGACGACTAAAAGAGAGGAAATGGCGGGCCAAAAGTAAAAAAAGAATGAAGAGGTTGGCCTAAGCTCTAGCCGAATGTCAAAGTTCAGAAAAAGAGGGTAGGGGGATGATAGTCCCACCTTTAGGGCCAAATTCTTTCAGATCCAGCGTCACAGACAATAATCTATTGACAAGGTAGGCTACAGGGCACAGGACTACCCAAGAGACAAGTTGATGGATTATGTTGCACGAATATTCGAGACCGCAGCAACATAAATTTCACAAGAACGAAAGCTGCTTTTCCCCACGGGGCTGTTGCTGAGTTATTTGCCGGTTGATGATCATGCACTGAGTATGGTTACTTTAGTGATCTCTTGTTAATCGTGCTTTGTTTAGTATTACGCGAATTAGGGTGAAGGTGTTCATACAACTCAGTAGCATGGTATGAAGAAGTAGTTCATGTAACTTGAACTCAGCAACATTAATGAAGTAATTAATTCCTTCAGATTGAGTCCGTAATATTTAATCACATGTACACACAGGATGATCATTTCAAATAGGAACAGAACATAAGTCCTTATAAGTCATGCATAAATTAATCAATAACGTAGACTGCTGGTTTACGTGTCAATGTCCGTTTAAGGATACAATGCAGTATTGTCGTCAGAACATCACAGCTATATGCACGCGCAGCTAGACATGGCTACCTGCCGACAGTGAGACTGCGAGTCTGAATATTTCATACGAATTTGACGATTATTCTTCTCCTTCTGAGAATTCTAGTTAAATACTAACCTCCATAAATTTCCCTTTCATATAGAGTTCTAGGACTGACCCTGGTCCATCAAAAAATGCATATATAAATGGCTATATCATGCCATTGAATTGGAAGGTTAGAAAAACGCAGCTATTCAGCTTGGCGGTCAAGTAACAAAGGGTAGCGTTTCTTAGTTACCGACTGTGACCCAAACAACGCTATACACGTCATAATCGATCGTGTATGGAGCGTTCAATAATTGAAACATCTATCGCAATATATTAAATGCCTTAACCTTTACAATTGCACGTCTGATAACCTTTAGCAGACGGCGTTAATATCATACACCGTAACAATTCCCTGTACACCGGGGGAAAAAAAATCGATAGATTTTTTTTCAAGATCTATCCGACTTAACAATTTTTCAAAAAAATTTAACACAATTGTGACATATGGCCGACGATGTTCTGAGTAGAACCGTGTTGCGGTCATGTCAACTAACTATTTGTCATAGTCATCTAACATTAATCACATTATATATCAATATTATACATATTATTATATCAACTAAATAAAATGTCCAATGTTAACAGTGAATGATAGAATTAAATTAAAGTAAGGTCTGTCGTATTAGTATGTCATATAGGAATTAATTTGACTAATTAAAATTAAATTAATTAATTAAATTAAGAGATAAATTATTAAGATTCTAATGTAACGCGATGTTATGAGAGAAGAAAAAAACAAAATAAGTGAGAAGAAATAGAAAGAAATTCGAATATAAGTTTAACTTAATTGTGTGTGTTAAGTGTTAGTGAATAATAACTATCTAATTTAACTAACTAAATAATGTATAGGTACATTAAAAAAAAATATTAATCTAATACTTGTGTGAGATTTATTTTCTCTTTTCATAATTTCTTCTTTTTATATTTCGTTCTCTTTTTTTGTTCTTTCATTTCATTTTTTTCTCACATTTCATTTTATTGATAATAATTCAATTAAGAAGTTAAGTTAACTAATTAATTAGTATAGGATATGATGATCCATCCGTAGTCTTGATCCTGATGAATTCTTTTAGGCAAAAATGTTCAAACGTTTACGTTGGAAAGAAATGTCATTTATCCCAGCATCCAAGAATTAAGTGCACATAGGATAATAAGTTCGACTTGTCGTCAGATATTGTTCCATGATTGTTCGACGAATATTCATATATCGTGTATGGACGTTAGACGAAGTTTCAATGTCAATATGTATACCTTGATTATCTTTTAGTTCAATTCTGTGATGCATATAGTGTTTATAAAGTTTAAATTGAAGGCAAGGTTAGTTCCTTTATAGTTGATATGTTTTAGGAATGTTAATGTTGATTATTCGTCGTCAATAGGATTACGTGACAACGCATCCGCCACAATGTTTTCAGTGCCAGGAATATGTTCAATGGAGAGTTCAAATGGCTGTAGGATGATTGCATATCTGGCGAGTTTTTGGCTCTTATGGTTAGATCGACGCAAAGATGCTACAGCACGTTGGTCCGTCTGTATGGTGAAGGGAGCACCAAGCAAGAACTTTTCAAGTTTAGTTATTGCCCATATCACTGATAAAAGTTCCTTGTCCACTGTGGAATACTTTGTTTCTGCCGGCTTTAGCTTTCTTGATATATATAAGGTAGGATGTAGAATGCCATCATGGTTCTGGAGCAGGCATGCACCAATGCCGTAGTTACTAGCATCTGTTCGTAAGAAAAATCTTTTGGAAGCATCGGGAAGTCTTAAAATTGGTTCATGCGAGAACAAATTTATAATTTTGTTGAAAGTTTCATTGCATGTACCAGTCCATGTCACCTTCACCGGCATGTCTTTTTTTAACAATGAAGACAATACAGCCGTGATGGATGACAAGTTTGGTATGAATCTACTGTAATATTGAACAAGTCCTAACAAACTCCTGACCTGTTTCTTCGTCTGAGGAACTGCTATGTTTAGAATTTTGGAGACTGTACTGGGTAACGTTCGGATATATCCCGATCCAATGATATGTCCCAAAAAGGTTATCTCATTACACGCGATTTGCACCTTTGTAGGTTTAGCAGTTAGATGATAATTCCTTAGAGTGTCGAAAACATATCTAAGTCCCGAAACATGTTCCTCAAACGACGAACTAAACAAGCATATGTCGTCAATATATGTAATAACGTCTGGTCTACCTGATAAAATTTGTCGCATCAGGCGAATGAAGGTAGCTGGCGCATTAACAAGCCCAAAAGGCATCACATTCCACTGGTATAGACCTTGTGGAGTGGAAAATGCGGTGTAGTACTTAGCCTTTTCGGTCAGTGGTATCTGCCAATAACCTTTAGTTAAGTCTATCTTACTAAATATAGTTGCGTTGGATAGACGTGGCAGTAAGTCGTCGATAAGTGGATGTGGTTTGCTGTCAACTATAGTCTTAGCATTTAATTTTCTATAATCAACACATAGTCTGATGTTATTGTCCTTCTTCCGGACAATCACTAATGGAGAAGAGAATGGCGAATTACTAGTCTCAATGATTCCTAGAGACAACATCTGTTCAAGTTCCTTAGTAGTTTTAGCAAGGAAATGTAAAGGAACAGAATAGGGATGTACACGAATAGGTGTATCATCATTGAGAGTAATGTCATGACTGATAGCCGATGTGCGACCCGGGACGTCGGTCAATACATCTGGATAAGATTGTAATAGATTAGCAATCTGTAGACGCTGTTGCGGTGTAACCGTTGAAGAGATGGTTACATCCCGCCAAGATTCAGTAGGTTGAACTACTGGTACCGGTAACGGTAACTGTACCTCAGGAAAAGAAGATTCTTCTTCCTGGATGACAGATAAGTTAGAATAATAACAAGTAGATACTGTGTTGTCATCTAGTTCATGAAAAATTGACTGTAAGTGTTCAGGACGTGTATGAAATTGCTTGAGCATGTTAATATGAAATATCTTTTTGTGTCCCTTGATATCTAAGACGTAATCAACGTCGGAAATTTTATCAATGACTTTGTAAGGACCATTCCAAGATATCAATAATTTATTGTTATTGTGAAGAAGTAACACATAAGCCTCGTCGCCTGGGAATAATTGGCGTAATCGTCGAGACCTATTTTGTAGAGATCGAGCCTTAGCTTTTGCAGCCTCAGAAGAAGCTGTTGCCAACTGGCAAGACTCAATAATGTTCTTCCGAAGATTAATCACGTACTCGTAAGATGACTGAGTGTCCTGAGTCATCTCCGCGTCAATTAATAAGTCTTTTATTAGTCCCATAGGACCTCTTGGGGGAGCACCAAAAACTAATTCAAAGGGAGAGAAGCCAGTTTGTTCATGCGGTACCTCCCGATAAGCAAATAGAACAGCTGGGAGTGCTCTGTCCCAGTCATGAGGGTGCTTAGCAGTAACCTTATGTAGTAGTTGTTTAAGTGTACGGTTAAGTCTTTCAACCGCACCATTACTCATAGGATGATAAATACTACTTAAATTCCTATCAATGTTCCAAGTTTTCATGACTTCCTTCATGGTGTCAGATATAAACTGTGACCCATGGTCTGATAAAAGTTTTCTAGGAAACCCTATTCTAGAAAAGATGAGATGTAGTGCATCAGCTACATCTGTGGTAGTGGTGGTCTTTAATGGGATAGCTTCTGGCCATCGTGTGCACAAATCAATGCACGTAAGGACGAATCTATGTCCTCTGGCCGATGGTAGCAATGGACCAATAATATCTATTGCCATCTTGTCAAACGGTCTTACTGAGATATCGCAAGCCTGAATAGGCGCCGTGTGAAAAGCTAAACGTGCTTTCACTTGTTGGCATGTAGTACAGGAACGTACATACTGCGAAATATCTCTTGACACTCCTGGCCAAAAGAATGAAGACAGTACTCGAGATCGTGTTCGAGTATATCCCATATGTCCAGCACAATGTGAGTCATGTGCATGTTGAAGAATGTACCGTCTAAAAGTATACGGGACCATAACTTGTTGTTTCATTTGTGATTTGTCATTAAAACATCTAATCAATATGTCATTTTTAATAACAAAACAATGTTTGTTATTATTACCTGAGGATAGATTGTCAACTTTATCAACCAACTTAAAAAATTTTTTTAAAGATTTATCCTCTTTTTGTTTGGTTGCAAATGTTTCCCTGTCAATAGGTGAATTGATTACAAATTCCTCTTGGTTGTCTGCATCCATTTTATTATCATCAACTTTCTCCATGAGTTGAGTCTGCGCTCTAGTCGTCACGGCGTTTCCAGTGCATAGGTTATGTTTCTCCCATTCTATAATCTCATCTGGAGTACAATCTTTACTGCCGTGTATACGACCAACCATCAGATCAGCTATAGGCTTTTTTAGCATACATACTTTTACGTTCCCTGTGAAAAAAGGTGTGTTAACATGAATAATAGCTGTGGGGTAAAACTCAATAGTTCCCCCAAAAGTCATGCAACGGACATATTCCCCCGTTGCACAGCTAGGATGTACCAGCGACTGTCGTACACCAATCGTTGTGGATCCTGAATCCCTCAGCACTGAGACGACGGATCCATTAACTAATCCCCTGTTAAAAATTAGTAGGCCTGTTCCATCGTTGACTGCAAGACCTACCTCTGGTGTAATATGTCCGCAGTTAAGCACTGTTTCTTTCGCCTTCTGAAAAATAAGATTGCATTGTTGGCAACTATTTGCCACATTATAATTAATAGCAAAACATGCAGCAGAAGACTGTGTTGTATTATTGTCAAGTGGGACCTGAGCTATAGGGGTAGTATTATTTGTAACTGCCGCCCCTGTATTATGGTTGTAATGAGATGATCCCCGAGAATGAGATCGATTCCGAGTATAATTGTTAGAATTATCTCGTCGTCCTCTATAGTAACTATTATCTCGATGTCTCGAGCCATGATTATTACCATTCCAGTTACTATTATTATTGGGAGTATGTGATCGATTATAATTAGTGTTATGTTGACCATTGTGGTAGTTTGTTTGAGGTGAATAATTTCTATCTCGTGATCTACCTCTGTTGAACTCATTTTTATTGTTGAAATCATTATTATGTCCCTTCTGAAAGTTAACATTGTGATTTCTTTGGAACCTGCTTCTGTCTACACTGTGATGTCTTTGTTTGTTATTATGATTGTAGGCCATATTAGACGCCACAGGTAGAGGTTCTCTTAATGAGGAGTTAGAAATGGTTGCATTCGGATGTGCCGAACAGTAGTTTAAAGAAATTTTTTCTAACTCGTCCATAGTACCTGGTTTACGCTCCTGCAAATATGCAAAAAATGGCTGGCTAACCGAAGATAATACCTTATCCCGTAGTAGTAAATCAACTAATTTGTCGTATGATTTGTTGACTTCTGCCAGTTCAACCCATCTATTAAATGTATTGCGTATGTTCGCAATGAATCCTGCAAAATCTTTTGGAGATTCAGGTAAAATTCCCTTAAATTTCAACCCACAGTGTTCCTCGTCCAGGTGAAACCTTCGTAAAAGCAAGGACTTAATAGCACCGTAGTTATTTGCTATTGATGGGTCAGCATTTTGAGAAGCCGTCAATGGTTCTCCAACCAAGAATTCATTTAACTTGAGTACCCATGACTCTTCAGGCAAATGATTTGTTTTGCAAGTCTGTTCAAAACGTGACAGGAACGATGAAAGGTCGTCCACGTTTAAGTTGAGAGTGGGTAATTTAAAGTTGTAGAAATGTTTAGTTTGGCTGGATGACGATCCATTTTGTGCGTTATTATTCTGGTTTGCATCAGCACTTTGTGCTTGTAATTTTGCTGTCTCCAATTTGATACGCGCCAATTCCATTTCTTGTTGTAAAATAATTTCCTCTCGTTTCAATTTATTCTCTTCTTCCTGTCTGGCGATTGCTCTTTGCTCTTCTCTTTCACGTTGAGCAATCTCTCTCAATCTATTTTCCTTGTCAATTTGCTTCATCTCACGTTCTGCTTCCTCTTTCTTTAATGCAGCCTTTTGTTCCTCTTCCTCTTTCTTTAATGCAGCTTTTTTCTCTGCTTCTTTTCTTTCATGTTTTTCCAGTTCTGCCTCAGCAAACTGACGAAGTTCTTGAGATTTATAACCATATTCCTTACCAATTTTAACGAAATGGTCTATAGTAAGCATTTTGACTTTTATCTAGTAAGTAATTATTGATAATTACTGATTAAAATAGTCAATAGTAGCTTCAGAGTAATTATTATACTTACTCAACTTAGGAATATTCAATATAAATAATCACAATAGTACTGAACTCTTATGTCTAAGTTCAACTAATAGACAATATTTTGTAACAATATTGTATCTAAATAATAACTATATCATAAATAGTTATGATATCTGTTAAATAGAATGTAATTACATCACACAATTAATCTCAATATCCAATAATGTTGGGTATGATTCCTAGTAATTATATTGTTCAATGTACTAAGTCACTCTCTTAGTACCAGAAAAGTATATTAAATAATATATAATGGGTCTATTACCTCAAAGGTAGACTATAAGATTATTTTATTTGGTCAATATATATATTATATTATTATGCCCTAGGCATCTCTTATAAATTGTAGTGCTAATTTCTTGGACTATCACTGCATAATTATGCAATGTCCCATATTAACCTTAAATATCAGAAAAAAATTAATTAAATTAAATTACAAGTGTATTATTGCATATAATATCATATTATTAATGTAGTATTTAATATATATCATGAGGACAACAAAACAATGATGCAACTAAAGGGTACAAACAATGTTAAGACGCAAACAAGACATTTTCACAATTAAAAATGAATTTATGAACTAAATAAAACAAGCGGAAGTGTCACAAGCCAAATGAAGGATCAAGGTCTGACCCGAGGTCAACTTAATATTCAAAGTACACAAAAAAAAAAAATGACTGCAAAAAATGATGACATCACAGGACTCATAACGGACGACCATTTAACAATCATCAAATAAATGATAGTAAGAGGAGACTGGACGAAATATTTAACGAACATGATACAAAACTGAATAAAATTGTTAACTGAGTACGAATAAAATACACCAGTTATCTACGGAACGGTACAGCTAACACAAATCGTCAAACGACAGCAGATTTGGACAGATAGTCCAATGGCAAACCTCAATGGGGCTTCCAAAAGTGCAATCGTTTAACTGCCTTAAG
This sequence comes from Oreohelix idahoensis, assembly GCA_024509875.1. Taxonomy (NCBI): domain Eukaryota; kingdom Metazoa; phylum Mollusca; class Gastropoda; order Stylommatophora; family Oreohelicidae; genus Oreohelix; species Oreohelix idahoensis. Next base: position 35,940 of record JAMPIV010017174.1, on the reverse strand, counting down.
AAACGACCGAAATCAATTCAGGCATCGTGAGAGCCACAGAATCTAATTTCGGTTCATCCTCCCTACCTCCCACGAATTAACAACACATTAAGACAACAAAAAGTACATTAAACATTGGTAAAAACATGCCGATGTAGGCAGAGGGCATGGACTCAGTTAGCACTGTTTGCAATAACAACAGTTAAACACCTAGACTTATCTTTTCCGTTGCTTATATCAGTGCTAGAGGTCGTCAACAGCTAGGCTAAAGCCCCTGACTGTCTGCTCCTGTAGTCCATATCATGTGTTTGCTTCAAATGGCTCATGTTTCCCCTGGTTAGACTTAGAAACGGCTTGGTTTCTCCGACAGATCACCTACACGACTTTCGGTGACGTCACGTTGTTAGGCATTATAATGAGTACTGCGTCATCTTCGACTGGATCATGTGATCGAAAATTGATCGTAAATATTTGTGGTTAACATGTGCGTAAGGAACAGAAGTTTGTTTCTTTTTTCTGTCGTTCCCCGCATTCGGCCGCCACTTTTGTTGCTGAGTTATTTGCCGGTTGATGATCATGCACTGAGTATGGTTACTTTAGTGATCTCTTGTTAATCGTGCTTTGTTTAGTATTACGCGAATTAGGGTGAAGGTGTTCATACAACTCAGTAGCATGGTATGAAGAAGTAGTTCATGTAACTTGAACTCAGCAACATTAATGAAGTAATTAATTCCTTCAGATTGAGTCCGTAATATTTAATCACATGTACACACAGGATGATCATTTCAAATAGGAACAGAACATAAGTCCTTATAAGTCATGCATAAATTAATCAATAACGTAGACTGCTGGTTTACGTGTCAATGTCCGTTTAAGGATACAATGCAGTATTGTCGTCAGAACATCACAGCTATATGCACGCGCAGCTAGACATGGCTACCTGCCGACAGTGAGACTGCGAGTCTGAATATTTCATACGAATTTGACGATTATTCTTCTCCTTCTGAGAATTCTAGTTAAATACTAACCTCCATAAATTTCCCTTTCATATAGAGTTCTAGGACTGACCCTGGTCCATCAAAAAATGCATATATAAATGGCTATATCATGCCATTGAATTGGAAGGTTAGAAAAACGCAGCTATTCAGCTTGGCGGTCAAGTAACAAAGGGTAGCGTTTCTTAGTTACCGACTGTGACCCAAACAACGCTATACACGTCATAATCGATCGTGTATGGAGCGTTCAATAATTGAAACATCTATCGCAATATATTAAATGCCTTAACCTTTACAATTGCACGTCTGATAACCTTTAGCAGACGGCGTTAATATCATATACCGTAACAGGGGCTTCATTGCATATGTGGAATATAATGGTTTAATGACCACCAGTGTTATACCTATCAGATTTTGGGAAACACTGGTACAACTATTTTGTTATGCGGAGCGTGTTGCTTACGTTTAATTGATAACAAAAATTGATATCGTAGTGAAACAGTTTATGGAAATGAACTGTAGCATTATTACATGTTAGGACCGTGAATGTGTGTTTAAATGGCCTGTAGATAGATCTTGTTGTATTTTATTAAAGAATTCTACATTGTTGGTAAGTCTCGTACCAATTCCTCATCAGTGTATGCTGGTTGGTAGGTTCTTATACTGTGATGTATCAGTAATGTGTAGAATGGAAGCGTTTACGCCTAAATAATTTTCTGAATCGTTCCACTATTGTGACATACGCTCTTGATTCTTTTTTTGTATAACCTGATAGATGTAGTATGATAGACGAACGGATTTACGGACATACAGACATATAGATAGATAGATAGATAGATAGATAGATAGATAGATAGATAGATAGATAGATAGATAGATAGATAGATAGATAGATAGATAGATAGATAGATAGATAGATAGATAGATAGATAGATAGATAGATAGATAGATAGATAGATAGATAGAACGAACTACTGTCTGATTTAGCTTTTTCGTTTGTTCATACGTTACATAACACCTCTACAGCAGATACTATAATAACTCAGACCAGCATAACAATAATAATGCAACTAATACTTATTACTTATTATTATTATAGCATGAAGATAAAGCATTTTGTCGTAGATTTTTGATAGGGGAATTAAGACTTGGGTTGGTCCCTTCTGAATAGATTAGAATAAGTGATAGCAACAGTGAGAGAAGATAATAGAAATAGATTTTCACGAGTGAGATGGTAGAAATTAATAGAGTCTGTCCCTGAAATCGAGAATCTTCTTTCTTTCAGCCTATCTTCTACAACAGATCTAGAGGAGTTAGACAGTCTATTGACTATATATATATATATATATATATATATATATATATATATATATATATATATATATATATATATATATATATATATATATATATATATATATATGTCGTGGGTGAGTTAAAGTGGTAGAGTATTTGTCGAGTTGGACAATAGTAGTGAAATCGACAAGGGATAGTGGACTGACAGAGTTATAGATTACACACACAGAAAGGTGTAAATAGGAGATGGACTTGAGACAACCTGGAAGAAGATTTACCAAAAATGATCTCTCTCTCCAAGCCTCAATTCACTTTTCACTGTCTAAGCATCTCCTGCTCTCACTCTTTTCTCTTATCATACATAGAGATTATAGTAAAGAGCTAAAAACAAGTTACTTATGGATGGAAAGGTCGTGAACAGCGTATTAATAAAGGTGTAAACTTTATTTATGAAGAAAAAGCATGGAATTAATGCATATCATCACAACAACATAAAATTACATCAATAATCATCAATAACCAAAATATGCAAAATACACCAACAACCGCACACACACCACCATTCATAAAACCTGTAGAACACAGAGAGATGAAATAACTGAGTGTCAGTCCGTCCGCTTTCGGGACCATATGAAATAGCTCCAGTAAGTGGTTTTTTCGTACATATCCTCCATGGGTGATGGAATTAACCTGAATAAAATCACTGTATAGGCGCTATCATTGGTGATTCCTCCCTAATTGCGCGAGGTGGTCTGGAAGACTCTATTTATCTCCTGCTGATCGAATAAACAAACTGAACGACAGCCTGTTCGCTATTTCGTGGGACCAAATGTGCTAGCTCCAGAAAGTGTATTACTTGTAGATCCTTCGTGAGGGACTAGCTTACAAAACTTTCTTTGTTTGGTGCTAAACGTTGGTGACTCCCCTTATAGCGTGAGTGGGGCTGGAACTCTGTCTATCTTTCTTGCTGGCCAAATAACCGAACTGAGCGACAGCCTGTCTGTTTTTCGTGGGACCAAATGTGCTAGCTCCAGAAAGTGTATTACTTGTAGATCCTTCGTGAGGGACTAGCCTACAAAACTTTCTTTGTTGGTGCTAAACGTTGGTGACTCCCCTTATAGCGTGAGTGGGGCTGGAACTCTGTCCATAGATGGCTGCTCATACGTGCGAAGTTCTACATAATCCAGAAATAAGCCATGGGACAAAGTCACTTGAGGACAACTGATCCCAAAGCGTGCTTATCCGGCGCTAGAATAGGCTTTAAATCCGGTTTTGGCTGGTTGACTGTGGCTTGGCTGAGTGCCCCGTTTAGGCATACAGAGACTGGTGAATTGAATTCTGCTATAGACATGCTGGGCTGTTGTTGCGTGATAAATTCTCGCAACATCGTTTTATTTCAATATCTGTTTTATAACGCAAGGGCAACAACTGCTTGAAATTTATAGTCACTTTTCTCGGTAAGCATTTGTCTTCTCGCGTTGGTATCGAATGCAGTTAAGTTTGAACTGTGGTCATTTTGCGCTGGACTGCGCATGACTTGTCTTGCTTGTTGGTCGATCGGTTTCCGCCCACGACTAGTGGAGTGAGCGATTTGGAATGGCGAAAGAGATGCCTCGTTGAAGAGGGGATCTCCGCTATTTTTTTGTTCTGTCAGGGATGTGTAGTCCTCTTATGGATATTTCGTTTATTCGGGATAATACCTCTAGTGTATTTGCACATGCCGGGAGGCGTGATATTTCTGTGTATTTCATGAAAGCAAGGTAAATTGACTTTTTCATTAACTCTATCGATTTTGGGTCGTGAGCGATTTCGATTCATAGCCTGTCTCCGAAAGTCGTCGTCACGAGATGTTCTTTCCCAGCTCACATGTCGCTGCATTGTACTGCATCGGTTGATGCATGTACCAAGGACCATTACTTGCTACTTTGTTAAATGAACTAGGTTTGGAAAACCTTGATTATCTAGAGGATATTTTTGAGGACATTATTTATACTTCGGCAGACGTGTCTGTCTTGCTGAAGTCAAACTAAGGAGAGTGAACTGATCTCATACATCTGGTTATCTCCTGGCTGTTATAGAAAAGGATGGAGTTTTCCACCTGACTACATTTACAGCACTATGAAATATAACATGCATCTGACTCATCATTGTAATGCTGTCTACCGTCTATTGCTGTATTGAATGTTGCTGTGATAATGACTGTTTGATGTGCCTACACATTTGCGTAACCATTTTGTCACTGTGGCGTCCACAATAAATAATGAAGAAAAAACGTCAACGGCTGTTTCAAGACTCATTGACTTTATACGTCGTGAGTTTACTGACGTCCTATGTGGATTGCCCTGTTATTGTTGTATGAACATTGTTTTGACTGAACACATCTACACACTACACAAAACCAGACATGCGGATACCATCCATCATCATATGGCATCACGCATCATTTGGTGGCCAATGGTAATTAGTTAATGGGCTATGCTAATGCACTGTTACTACTACACTGATGATAAATGAATGATGAATAGTGTCGTGCACTATTTAATGAGAAGTGCACTTATGATCAAGAATTGAGTGCTGATATTTCATATACAAGTTCTTTGATTGGAGACTTGTTTCCCACAGAGACTGGGATAATATAATGTGATGTGAATATACAAGTGCTTAATTAAGACTTGTTACACTTAGGTTTGAAATAAATTAGTTAATTATTTCAGGTTTTGGACTCATATGTTAGACAACATGTCTACATTTGAGCACTTTATTGAGCAGGGTAAATTGCTTGGCAAGACTGGTGATAAGTTAGAAGAATTTGCAACTGCTCGATATGATAAAGCAATGGAAGCTGAACAAAAGAAACTGCAGATGCAGGTGGATGAAAAAAGATTCCAAATGGAAATGGAAAAACAAAAAAGGGAATCAGAAGCTGAGGAGAGAAAACTCCAGCTACAGCTAGAAGCTGAGAATAAAAGACTTGAAAAAGAGGCTGAGAATAAAAGACTTGAAAAAGAGGCTGAAAATAAAAGACTTGAAAAAGAAGCTGAAAATGAAAGACTTCAAAAAGAGGCTCAGGCTGAGGAAAGAAGATTACAGAGAGAGTCTGATGAGAGGAAAGAGAAAGCAAAAATGGAACATGAAGAAAAGGTCTTAGCTTTAGAGTTGGAAAAATTGAAATTGACGAGCATGAGTAATGGTAATGATTCAAACAAGGGTTCATCTTCTGGTAAGGCTAATAATGATACTTTTAAGATTAAGTTACCAACATTTAGTCCTTCAGTGATGACATAATGTTCTATCTGGACAGATTTGAACAAGCATGTACAGCTCATAACATAGACAAAGCAAAATATGTTTATCAGTTATCAGGGATACTGACAGGTAAAGCTCTAAGTATATTAAATATGGTGGATGAACCTGACAAGAACAATTATGAGGTTGTCAGGGCCGCTTTGTTAAAGAAATATCAGCTTAATGAAGACGGCTATCGTCTACAATTTAAAAACATGTTACCTGAAAATGGAGTTGAATTCTCCGAGTTTATTGCAAGAATACGCATTACTTTCTCACGATGGGTTGAACTATCTAAGACGGAAAAAACTTATGAAGGACTTATGGACTTAATACTTAGAGACAAAGTCATGTCGTCTGTCAATGAGTCTTTCCTTGCTTTCCTTCATGAACGTAAACCTAAAACAATAAAAGAAATGGAAGATTTCTGTTGCCAATACGTAACTGCGCACCCACACATAACCATGGGTAACTCTAAGGTGAAAGAAGGTTTACCAGTTGCTTCGGCAGCTCCGTATGGCCAAAACTTTGCTCGTACATCCCAACAAAATTTTGATAGAAAGAGTAGCGGTAATTTCTGTCAAAATCATGGAAATCAATTTCATGGTGATTCTTCGTCGAAGAATTGGAGACAACCTGATAGTGGTCGTTACTATCACCCTAATAATTATAGGCATTTCAAAAGAGGATATGGTAATAGAGGTTATTCCTGCCGAAGACCTCAGAACCAAACAAATAGATGTTCGCATCAATGTGAACATGATAGTAATCGTGGAAACTGGAATTCGAACCAGGATAACAATTACAATAGAGACAATAGTAACTGCAGAGATAATAATAACTCTGATAACTTCAGAGGTAATAATAGTCGGGGTAGATCTCAACACAAAAAAAAGAGATATCAGCAGGCTAATGCTGTACAACAGGAAACTGAGGGAGCCTGTAATCATGTTGTTGATAGTAAAAACTTTGACGCTGTCACTGGTTCTGCTTTTGACTTTGAGAGAGCAAACAAATGCCCCCAATGCAGTACTTTATTCGAACCGGGTACCATAACTACTTTGAGTTGTGGTCACCCACTTCCCGCTCTTCCTGCTGCTGTTGCGCATGACGGGAGGCGTTCTTTAATTCTACATAAGGGTCTTGTTAATGATACTCCGGTCTCACTACTTTTCGATTCCGGATGCACCACTATTGGTGTTAGACAATCGCTTGTAGATCCATCTTGTGCTACAGGAAGGGTTATTAAATGTGTCACATTTGGCGGCACTCTAGAAAAATATCCTACTGCTGTAATTCGCATTGCCACTCCTTTCTTTACTGGAGATGTGCATGCTTGTCTCTTACCTAATCCTATTGCGGACCTTATTATTGGTCGTATTCACGGAGTTAGGGAGTGTACCCCACAGCAGATTGCTGCTTGGGAAGATAATAACATGCAAGCTACAAATGCAGTAGTTACAAGAGCACAAGCTCTACAAACACCCGAAACTTCACTGAATAGTGATAATGAAGTTGATAGCCAAGATAGTCACTTAGTAATCACTCGTGACTCTTTCATAAAATTGCAAGGAGAAGATCCTTCTTTAAAAAAATTCTTCGTTCTTGCGAAGAAAGGTGATCCGAATCAGGATACAAATAGAAAATCTTGGATTGCAATGAGAAACGGCGTACTTGTACGTATGGTACAAGATTCGACTACGTCGGCACATTCGCAAATTCTTGTTCCCAAGAGCATGAGAGTGCAAATATTACAACATGCTCATGACTCGCAATGTGCTGGACATATGGGTTTTTCCCGTACGAAGTCGAGAGTCCTTGCGGCTTTCTTTTGGCCTTTTGTCAATAAGGACATTCGTATTTACTGCCGATCATGCAAGGTATGTCAGGAGGTCAAATCTAGAGGACCACGACATGCTGCGCCTATCCAGGCTGCTGACATTCCTATTCGGCCGTTCCAGAAAATGGCCATAGATATTATTGGCCCTTTTAAGGTCAAGTCGGCCAGAGGACATCAGTTTATCCTTACATGTGTCGATATGTGCACACGTTGGCCAGAGGCTATTCCTCTTAAGAGCATATCTACTACAGATATCGCAGATGCTCTTTGGTTGATATTTTCTCGCTTGGGGTTCCCCAGAGAAATATTGTCAGACCATGGCACTCAACTCATATCTGACACTATGTCACAGGTAATGTCTACCTTACATATTGAACGATCTCTCAGTAGTATCTACCATCCTATGTCTAATGGGTTAGTTGAGCGTCTGAATAGAACGCTCAAGACTTTGCTTGGTAAGATAACTGAAGATCATCCTCAAGATTGGGACAGGGTTTTACCCGCGGCTCTCTTTGCCTATAGAGAAGTCCCTAATGAACACACAGGATTTTCTCCCTTCGAACTTGTCTTTGGCGCGCGTCCACGCGGCCCTATGTCTTTATTACACGATCTCATCACTGCCGATGATATTAGCAATGAAACTCAATCCTCATATGAGTATGTCATTGCTCTTAGACAAAAGATCATTGAGGCATGTAAGCTAGCAACTGCTTCATCAGAAATTGCTAAAGAGAAGGCAAGGCAGTTTGCTAACAAGAATAGATGTCTACGACAACTTTGTCCAGGTGACAAAGCATTCGTCCTACTCCCCAGTAGGGAAAATAGACTTCTTATTGCATGGAAAGGTCCGTATGCAATAGTCTCTCGGATTTCCGATGTTGACTATGTGGTCGATATTGATGGAAAGCATAAAAACTTTCCACATAAACATGCTTTCGGAATTTCACGAACGTCCGGACTATTTGCTGCCTATTTTCCAGGCAACGGATGATGCTCCTGCACCTCACGGTCATTATTCATCCCTGTCTGTCATTCAGGATGAGGAAGCTACCTTCTCTGATGTCAACCTTCCCCTTCCAGTGGTTCCATTACATTCCACGGAATCTTGGAAAAACGTTTCTGTTTCTCCTAATCTTTCTGGTGACGAACATCGACGAGACTTGTCGATGTTACAAACATTTCAGGATGTTCTCACTGACATTCCTGGACACACAGATGTCATAGAACATGACATAATTCTTACCGACAATAATCCAATTAGGGTTAGGCCGTATCCTATTCCTATACACTTTCAGTCGCAAGTGGAAAAGGAATTGGATGAAATGATTCAATTAAATATAATTGAACCATCGACTTCACCATATTCTTCTTCCATGGTTATTGTCCGGAAGAAGGATAAGAACATACGAATTTGCGTTGATTATCGCAAATTGAATCAGGTCACAAAGTTCGACGCTGAACCGATGCCTTTGTTAGAAGATCTACTGATTAGACTTTCTAATTCTAGATTCTTCACTAAACTTGACTTGTCTAAAGGTTATTGGCAAGTGCCTTTAGCAGAGCATGCCAAACCTCTTACTGCTTTTTCTACACCTAGGGGTCTATTTCAATGGAATGTTATGCCTTTTGGTCTCATGAACGCCCCTGCCACTTTCGTTCGCATGATGCGTCGAATTCTGTCACATCGTTCGGATGTCATCGCATACTTAGATGACATCTGTCTCTTCAGTGATACCTGGGAAGATCACTATTTAGGGTTATATGACTTACTGTCCACTCTACGTGAGAATAATTTGACAGCAAAACCTTCTAAAGCTTTTGTTGGTTTTGGTGAAATCTCTTTCCTGGGTCATCGTGTTGGTCATGGTCTCTTGAAGACAGAAGACCACAATACTTCCAAAATACTGAACATCTCTGTTCCTAAAACGAAGAAACAAGTTAGGAGTCTCTTAGGTTTAATTCAATTTTATGGTAGATTTATTCCAAATTTATCTTCGATCATGGCACCTCTATCAACATTGTTGAAGAAAGGTTCGCCTAATCTGGTCCGTTGGTCTGAAGAATGCCAATCTTCACTAGACCAAATCAAGAATATATTTTCTTCTCCTCCCATCTTAAGATTACCTACTCTTGATAGGACTTTTGTTCTTCGGAGTGATGCTTCATCCACTGGGATTGGAGCAGCACTGATGCAAGAATATGCAAATACTCTGCATCCTGTTATGTACATTTCTAGAAAACTAAATGCGGCAGAGAGGAACTACTCGGTTTTAGACCGTGAGTTGTTAGCGATGGTTTGGTCAATTCTAAAACTACAAAGATTCCTCCTGGGCGCACATTTCATTCTAGAGACTGATCAGAAAGCTCTTACAGCTATTCAGACTAAGAATTTGAAGAGTTCGAGATCCACTCGATATGCTATAGCTCTTCAACCTTTTCACTTCACGGTACGAGCTATCCGTGGTGCGGATAATGTGATGGCTGACATTTTGTCTAGATGCCCACATGACTCCAACTAATACTGCTGTCCTATATTTCCATATATTACAGAGTCATAACACACCTATATTTCTACAATAGATTAGCACATCTGTACTCACTTTATATGTACACACTATCGTGCTTTGTTGTCATCTTCTTCTGTTCGTTTTTTAAGATGATAGAGGAGGATTGAGTAGTTAATATAAGGGCCGTTAGTTTACTAAACAGCCACAATTATTAATAATGTATTGTACCTTATGAAGCATATTAGTTATTAATTAGCATTATATTGCTTGTACTTTCTCAGAATGTCATTGTTGAGCTGAGGACTTACCTTACTAGTTTCAAGCATGACGAGTTCTAGATTGTGTACTTACCCTCGGAATACCAGAGCATATATCCTGGATCGTCATGTAGTTTAACTTTACTATGTACTTATGTCATTACATGTCAAAGAATGTACTATTTAAATTTTCCTATCAGATTTGTACATCCATTTTTAAAGACAATATTAGAGTATGCTGTTTAATGATGATTATAGTAACTTGCATACGTATATTGTGTTTACATGCTAACGTGATGTGTGTTGGTGACACCTCCCCGATGTGAATATTTTTTGAGACATATTTATTTTTCTGTTGAGGTATATCCTCACCAGACACTCTATAATTAGCCTATTGTTTGGCAATTTAGTTAATTATCAGCGCATAATTCGTGCGTTTTGAGCCGCTTATCGCATGCTCTTTGATATTGAAAAAAAAAAATGTGGAACATATTTTTTTTTTATCGGGAGGAGGTGGTGATATGTTGCGTGATAAATTCTCGCAACATCGTTTTATTTCAATATCTGTTTTATAACGCAAGGGCAACAACTGCTTGAAATTTATAGTCACTTTTCTCGGTAAGCATTTGTCTTCTCGCGTTGGTATCGAATGCAGTTAAGTTTGAGCTGTGGTCATTTTGCGCTGGACTGCGCATGACTTGTCTTGCTTGTTGGTCGATCGGTTTCCGCCCACGACTAGTGGAGTGAGCGATTTGGAATGGCGAAAGAGATGCCTCGTTGAAGAGGGGATCTCCGCTATTTTTTGTTCTGTCAGGGATGTGTAGTCCTCTTATGGATATTTCGTTTATTCGGGATAATACCTCTAGTGTATTTGCACATGCCGGGAGGCGTGATATTTCTGTGTATTTCATGAAAGCAAGGTAAATTGACTTTTTCATTAACTCTATCGATTTTGGGTCGTGAGCGATTTCGATTCATAGCCTGTCTCCGAAAGTCGTCGTCACGAGATGTTCTTTCCCAGCTCACATGTCGCTGCATTGTACTGCATCGGTTGATGCATGTACCAAGGACCATTACTTGCTACTTTGTTAAATGAACTAGGTTTGGAAAACCTTGATTATCTAGAGGATATTTTTGAGGACATTATTTATACTTCGGCAGACGTGTCTGTCTTGCTGAAGTCAAACTAAGGAGAGTGAACTGATCTCATACATCTGGTTATCTCCTGGCTGTTATAGAAAAGGATGGAGTTTTCCACCTGACTACATTTACAGCACTATGAAATATAACATGCATCTGACTCATCATTGTAATGCTGTCTACCGTCTATTGCTGTATTGAATGTTGCTGTGATAATGACTGTTTGATGTGCCTACACATTTGCGTAACCATTTTGTCACTGTGGCGTCCACAATAAATAATGAAGAAAAACGTCAACGGCTGTTTCAAGACTCATTGACTTTATACGTCGTGAGTTTACTGACGTCCTATGTGGATTGCCCTGTTATTGTTGTATGAACATTGTTTTGACTGAACACATCTACACACTACACAAAACCAGACATGCGGATACCATCCATCATCATATGGCATCACGCATCAGCTGTTTTGAGATTTTGGAAGCCGCAATGCCCTGACTGGTAATCCAATATGCGAGTAAGAAACTACTACTGCATTAGATGATTTCAGATTTAGCGTTGGCTCGTGGCATTGCGTGAGCTTAACTCCCGTGAGAGGGAAATGGCGTTGACAAAGGGTTGTTGTTTCGGGTATGGCTGTGACACTCGTGGGGCTAGATATCCTCAGAATCCCTCTAGACCGAAGAGACGGTGACATTCTTCGTCTGACTGGAAACTAGACTAGCAATTCGGTATCCCCTGAAACTGAGACCGAAAATAGACACCCTTTTACATCAAGCAAACAATAAATCACACTAACTTTATACAGAAAGTTTCGCTCCACCATGGGATTAAATTTATTGTAGCCATTGCTATGACAGCTTAGGGCTGTCCCTAACCATGTCTCCTGTTCCTTAAAAATATCAATTATCAACACGCGCCCGCATAGGCTTAATATATTTTGTACACCCATGTACCTGTCAGTAAATGTTCTGACATCAAAAAACTACTTCTCTTCTTCCAACTAAACATACAGCTGAATGGATATGCTTATTCATCTTACAACATTAAGTGAATTTACATAAACAGATTACAGCATTTGAAATTACACAGATAAATCATATGTCCCTTTTGGGGAAACAAAATATTAATATCCCACAAAATGAGTACAAAGAAAATGCAATGTTCTTGCTATAATAATACAGTTGTGGCTAAATCATAAGATAGAATTATATCTATGCCTGGTGACTGCTTTCTGTGAAAGTTATGGACTAGTGCCTAGCCACACAAGTAAGCATAAAATGATTCTCCCTTGCCACTGGAAATATCTATCAAAAAGGAATAAGTGACTATCTCCTATAATCCAGAGTTATTACCTGCATCTCACTATTCAGTTTTTGAGTGAACAATCCACACCTGACATTATCTTACAGAAATGACAGTTAATTTAGCCTATTCTTAACCCATGATAAGCGTCTGTGGACTGATTCTACGCCTATTATCTGTTATTGTAAGTTTAACATTTAACCCATGATAAACCGTAACAGTTTAAGCACCCTTACTAGGCCGTAGACAGCGCTACCTTATCACTGAACTAAATTACTAGGAGAAGTCCTCAGAAATGAATTCACTTTCCTAACAGATATATAAAAGCTAACATGAATATATCATATTATAATAAGATATGTCAACTCACCCCGAAAATGACTAGAACATAGGCAAACACATTCTAGTACTGTGTTAAAGTTTGCCTTATCTCATGATGGTCATCTACGGGCCAGGAATCTTCTACGAGTGTGTTTGACGTAGTAAAATTTCAAGTCTTATAGCTTACAAACCATTCTACCCAGGACTCAAAGGGTACTAGCCGCTCGTGATCAAACGTTTTAAAGCGACCAGAGAAATTCCCCTGTTCGGACCACAGAGGGTACCCGCCGCTAACGAACCGTTTCTTTCACAGAAACCGTCTTTGGCTCGTTCTAACACTTTAAGCGTAACAGACGTTCTTCTGATCAGGCCAGGTGTGCTGACGTAACATTATCGTTCGCTGACCGCTGCAGGCTCGAACGTAAACAACCTCGGGTGGGGTTTGAGAAGGAGAAAACAATTGGGCCACACAGGTAGCAAAGCAAAGAGAAACAAAATGTGTAGGAAAACAGAACACTAAAGAGTAATAACATTGAGACGAGATGGAAAAATAGATTAAGTCACTGTCTACGTGACAAGTTATATATATATATATATATATATATATATATATATATATATATATATATATATATATACCACTCACGTATATACACACATAAGTGACAACAGTTAGACGCACAGACGTGAAAACTATAACAATGGAATATAGATACGTTGGAACGAGCTGACCGACACGCTTGAAATTTATTAACATAAGGAAAATTTTACCACAACACATAAATGTTAATATCAAGCATAGAAAATACATATAAGGTAATGAATTACTACAAGTATAATAGACCCATAGGTGTAATCTTTTCCCTCGATGTTTAGCCCACGATCCTGTTAGAAGAAAAGTGATAGCCCCAAAGAGTCACGGATATCTACACTATAGTCTCAGATTTCCCTCTAAAGTTGAGAACAGAATGTATACCCTAATCTATCCTAAGAGAGAAAAATGTCATTAGCAACAAAACTGCATAAAGGAATTTAAGACAGCAAAATGGGTGCCAAAAATACAACAATAAAGGAATCACTCAGTCCTGCATTCACTCTATTCATGTCAGCCGTGGCCACGCGCTTGCATTCGTACTTACAGCTTTGGTAGCAACTTCTGGAAAAACAATTTTTAGGACATACACATACAGAATCTCCGGTGTTATTCTTGGCCAAGGGAACCCCAGCTCCGCAAAGACAGGTGGAATTCACTTCTTCAGGGAACGTTTCCTTGGTTATTATTATTTAGGATATTTGTTTATGTCACATTAAAATTGTCCAGGCACGAAAGTTAACAGCGAGCACAGTGTCAATAGCTTAGGTTTTCCAGTACCTAGGAATGTCAGGTTGGTGCCTTCTCTCAGTATAGAAATTTAATTTGGTCACACCACCATTAGTCAAAAATGTCGGAATGTTAATGATTTGTAATTTTTCTCGCCACAGGGCTGCATGTACATGAGAGTTTGTGAAGAAATATAATCTGGGTCAATAGGCCCAGTATAGGCATTTAGTCTTTAAAACCGTTAGTGAGATTTGTACTCAGTCTATTTCTGGAGGCAAACGCCCTGCCAGATAGGTGTTAACTTGTAGACCCACGTGGTTAAAGATAAAAATGTTTCTTCTCTCAGTTGTACTAAAACCGCTGGTAAAAGTTGGGATGACCCAAAACTGTATGAGGAAGACAAAAGTACAAAATACTTAACCACAATATTTGCTTTGGTTATAACTTACATTATAACTGCAAGCGTAGAGCTTGTCTTAACGTTAAAACTCCCGTGAAATAATTATGATCGTTGAAAAAAATCAATCATCATGAATTAGAAATACCTACTTATTTCGTCAATATTTAATGATGACTCAGTGCAGTTATAAGTTAGTTTAAAATATACTCGAACTAGTTACTAGCAATGTAATTAGATTTATTCACAGCTGCTTGAGTTTAAGCTAGAAATAATAATTTATTCTGCTTTCCACTGTAACACGTCAACTAGAGAATATAACAGACTTATAAATTAATCACTCTGCACAGAAGCTAAACTAGTAAAATGAAATAGGCGATTTATCACTTAAATCACTCACAAAATACTAAATATATAATATTACCTCCAAACAGCACTACATGCGATCACCACGACTAGAATTATTCACTTATATCGGTAATCTAGAAGCTCGGCAAAAATTGACGAGAAAACTAAGAACTTCGCTATAAAAGCTTATTCTCTAGCACGAGCAATCCGTCTACTGCAACTTAAGAGGACTGAATGCCTGAAGTCTAACTACTGGGGTTTATATCTTATGAAAAGAAATGATTTCCTAATTCTCGAAAACCCGAAATAGTTCCCGTCTTAACACTTCACATTCAGTCGGGCGCCAGCCATAAACTGCCAATGCGCGCCTTAACACCTCCTGCTAACTATGGCCATTTCTGAGCGATGCATGAGTTTCATATCACACCTCTCACCGAGAAAACTACCCTAAATGCGTCGTGTCAGATGAAAATGTAGACGATCGTCTGCCATCTTCTCTCTGTCGAGAACGAATTTCACACTATTCGGTCTCATTTAGGACTTAGCTTAGCAGCAATAAAAAATGCGTTGCTAAATAAGAAAAGAGACAGGCGAAGGTATGAATGGGAGAGTTATATTTTCACAATCAAACGAATGCGAAAACAGGATAAAAGAGCGGTAATAAAGTAGAAGACACGGGTAGAATAGAGAAAAGATATAGAAATTTATTAATCATAAATCTCTCTGCGACACATTTGAACATCAGATGCAACAAAGAAACAGAAATTAAGAAGCTTTCAGATATAATAACGTATAGGTAAAACAGGAGCACAACAAAGATATAGATACAATTTTAAATAGCAATAAAAGTATGGCAAATTTTACATGCCCATGGCAAATTGCAGTAGAGTAATCCTACATACCACACGGTCTTTTATAGTCGGATATATTAGGGCGCATGTCCAAATATAAAAGACCTTTTGGTCTGAAGAATAACTGTACGGTCTTTTGTATCTGGACATGCGCCTTAGTATAACCGATATATGATTTAACCTTCCCGTTTGTTCAGACGTTTCATAACACCCCTACGGCAGATGCTATACTGTAAGTGCGTCTAGGCTGAACTGAGCTCCTCACTAAAACGAGGCAACATTTTATTTTTAAAAAGTAAGGTTGTTAACATGAAGTAATTATCCATTAAATGGACGATCTAACACTTACTTATTTGCACGACGTGGTAAACAGTCATCTTTGGCTAATAATAACACCACAATATAAAAACAAAGGATACGAAATGACCAGAATGAACTAATGGTCACAACGCAAGCGTATCTAAAAGTATGTCGTCCAAGGCATCTAACTTCGCGCAAGATTACTCTTGGCAAAGATGTAGATAGAAGAGGAATGACGTTTCTACCTTAGCGGAGCCTTCACAAGATATTCCCAGAAGTCAAGAATAAACGCTGCTTAAGGCTGAGTAAATTTGTTAACTTATTATCTTGTCCGTCGCCTTTTGTGAAGGGGTTATGCAATGATTCTGGCCCGTCAAGCCCCAAGTTGGAGTAATCCAACGAATGCCCTCTTATAAGTAATGGCTCTATATTTATATATGTATTTATCAAGAAAAATTGGATCATACGTTTGCTTTCGTACACATAAACTGAATCAACTATTATTGTTTAGTTTAAAATAACATACAACAAATTTAATAGTCTAGTAGTGTTTAACATGGGAAAATAAATATAGAAAATTTGGTGAAAATTGAAATTAAAGTTTCCTCAGTGAGGTTTTAGTTGGGCGTTAATAATAATGTCAGTATTTTTGCTGTAGCCTTTTATATAAAACTTAGCTCTAGATGCGTCCTGCAGCTGTTATTTCCGTCATTTCTTTTTGGTGATTAGTACACTTCTCCACGTATCTCGTCGACTGTAGGCGGTCAATGTTGATATTCTTCTCTCACACTAGTGGCGTAGGAACATCAGTACTTAAGTCTGATGTTTTGTAACCACGAACTGTGACAAATTAGAAAGAAACAAATGTCTTAGTACACTTGTTCTCTGCAAACTAACAGGCCCATTTTCATGCGCTCCACCCACGATTGTTAACCTCTCAGAAGAATTAAATTCCCGAGCACACAATGTAACTCAGAGAATTTGATGAAAATTCACCAATATCCTTCTGGGTGTCAACTAGGAAATTGCGTCTGGAGTGCATAGATAATGATTTGCCTGAATTACAATTACAAAAGGTATATAAATCTCAAAACATGATTCTATACACTTTAGGCACATGTGATGTAATCATCACTCATTACTCATCCTTACACTCGTCTGAGTTCTGGGATCATTTCTGCTGTCGGGTTTCACTCACGACTAGTCAGAAATAATCGCCAGCTCTTGCCGTAGTGGTTCATGCATATACTATTTTCATATGTTGAGGTTGCCAGCCTCATATATAACCACTTAGCAAGAAACTGTAAAATTTACATTAGTAAATAAATTGTTTACACTTACCCCAACATTTTAGGAATACACACTTCTCCTGGCGCAGATTAGAATGGACCCACAACCCTGTATTTAGATGCTGTTCGAATCACTTACGTCTGAGAAATTCCTCGTATGACGGGTGAAGCACTTGGTCTGGAAATCTATAATTCCTCTTATGACGGTTGAGACACGTGGTCTGGAAATCTATAATTCCTCTTATGACAGGTGAAACACTTGGTCTGAAAATCTATAATTCCTGTTACTACTCCTTGTGATAAAATTCCTAAGTTTCCAGTCTTGCATTAAAATTGCGGGTTTACTTGTAAATTCCAAAGTTGCCCAATACTCGATATGGTACTTATAATTGTGGAATGATAAGTCCTATCCTCTTTCCTCTGACTTGTAGTAGGTGTTTAGTTGCAGCTGCGATGCAGTCTGTCTGTGTGCTGTGACTCCGAGTTTGTTAGATTATATCTCACAATCCTTAGTTTCAAATCCCAGCTGTGTTTCCGCCGAAAGTTCCAATCAAATCATAGTAGATTATGGCGAACCAATCCAACCTAGCACTGTTTGGGTGGGGAAGTTTATCATTACTCATCCCACGCGTATTTGAAAACATTAAATTTAATAAACACTCGTAGCCTCTTACACAGTGATGTCACATCGTTACATAAGACTTCCGGCGCACCTCTGTTTATCACCTTTATCTGCGTGCCTCCGCCAGACAGATGTCTGGTCACAGACGGGTGGTCTTCTTTCATCGTATCACAATACCGGCTTGTGTCAACATAATCAACAGCTTTCCAATGGGGTCAAATGTTTGACCGCACCATTTCCACAGGCGGTCAGACAGATTAGACGATAAAATATTATCGCTGGCCGGGTCACCAAACCTGGCGAATCGTAACAACAGTCTGGGAGTGGTGTGAGAAACAATAAGATACACATTACTCCCGTAGCAAATACTGCCACAGGGGAGTGGCGTGTTAGAGAATTCACCATGCTATGTCCAGCATAGAGTAAAATAGTGAAAATAACGAATGAAAAGGCATGATTTATGCCAAATAAAAGCAATGTGAGAAAAATGAAGAAAAAGAAAGGATACTGCCGAAGGGCTGAAGGGGTGAGAGATCACACAAAAGGACACGTACAGACGTATCATCATAATGATGGAACCCGGTAACTGGATGAGTCAACACAGCATGACCAACTGGTAACGGAAAAACTCTGCACTCGTTGGAAGAGTTATGGACGATAACATGCTTTATAATATACATGGTTTCTGGCTAAATAATCACAATAAAAGCTTCTTGGCATAGCTTCCTCAAGAAGAGCATATTTATCTTTCAGATGATCATAATTACTTCCATAACAGTGTCTTCCCTAGACTTGGGTAAGAACACATTAATCAATCACGTCTATTTACAACGATAGTTATGCGGATCTGCCTCAAGTACGTTGCCCGTATAGCAACAAATCACTGCGCCATACCGCGCCGTACCCCATTTAATAATGGTGCACGGTCATACGCAAATAACATTACAAAACATATCAATGCTGTGCTCAGATGCACATCTGAAAATACCAGGCGTGTATATGAGAGCTTTAAACATTTATCTGACTCTCAATGAATATAACGATTTTTTTTTTGGACTTCTATAGTAAGGTCAGTCACATCTCTAATAACACTGGACAACAAATTTTGACTTTTTGTGTGTATCTGAGATTAAACCAAGTTACCTTTATGTTGTTTGGGCTGCTGAATATGAAAATGGCTGTTAAAACACCAGATTAGCTCTAGTGTTTTAAATATCTATAAAACAAGTGTTACACATTTGCATATACATACCATATGCTAATAATGTTCATAGCGAAAATGATTCACAGCGACGCCTTTTTGCCTGTTGCTTGTAATGAGTTTCTGTAGCTTCTCTCACAGGGGTCCAACAATCGTCTGCTAGCATTGCTGCATTCCATTTCCCTTCGTACCTTTTTTCGAGCGTAGTAATGTCCTGATGAAATCGTTCCCCAAGCTCGTCACTGACAGCACCGCAGTTAGCAGGGAAGAAATCCAGATGAGAGTGTAAAAAATGTAATTTCAAAGACATGTTGCCCCTAGTCTCGTAGCGCTGCAAGAGTGTTTCTACAAGCTCCTGGTAATTGTCGGCCTTATTGTTTCATAGAACGTTTGTGGCCACCTGCTGGAAAGCATTCCAAGATAACTTTTCATCACCTGTGAGGATATCCTCAAAACGCTGATCTAGGAAGAGCTGACGTATCTGTGGACCGACAAATACACCTTCCTTGATTTTGGCCTCACTAAGTCTTGGAAAGGAATCAGCAACTGGAACTGACAGACACCTTCACATATCAAGGATGCATAGTAACATCAGACGGTGGAGCAAGCAAAGACATCAACAACAGAATAAACAAAGCAAGAACAGCCTTTTTTAGTCTAAACAACATCTGGAAGTCCTCTCGGTACAGCACAAGCACAAAATTAAGATTATATCAGAGCTGTGTGCTTTCTGTGCTTCTCTATGGTGCGGAATGCTGGAAAGTTACAGAGAAGGAAATGTCGAAATTGTCCTCCTTTCACACAACATGCCTAAGAAAAATTCACCGAATCTTTTGGCCCGAATACCATCACCAACCAAGATCTGCTTACTCGAAGCAAGCAAGAGGACATGCACACCATCAAAGCTGGCAGACGCTGGAGTTGGGTTGGCCATGTCCTCAGAAGAGACCCTGATACCATCACAAGAACAGCTTTGCTATGGACCCCTGAAGGAAAACGAAAGAGAGGCCGACCAAAAACAACTTGGCGGAGGACTGTGGAGGCTGAGATGCAAAGAATGAACCAGAGTTGGGGCACTGTACGAAGGATGGCAGCCAACCGAGCAAAGTGGAATCAATTTGTTGTTGCCCTACAAGACGCCACAAGGCGTGATGGCCACTGACTGCTTTGACGGTCGGCGGTTAAGGATCAAAGAAGAAGTCTTGGAAATTTATCACGAAGGTATAAAAATCCTGCCCCATTTCGATCCATGGCCTTAACAAAATTCTTCATTAGTCCAAGTTTGATGTGGAGAGGAGGGAGCAAGATCTTGTTGGATTCTACAAGTGGTTCGTTAAGTACATTCTTTTTCCCCGGTTCAAGTGATTGTCGTTGGGGCTAATCATTTTTCTTTTAGTGGGAAGTCCTGGCACGGCTGTCCACAGACAGAATAAACAGCAAAACTTTGTGTAACCTTGCTGTAGCCCCATCAAGATGGCAATGACCGTCAGGTCACCACAAATCTGCCACTTATACTTGTCATAGTTGATGGTGTGTAACAGTTGTTTCATGTTGTTGTACGTTTATTTCATGTGTACTGCATACCCGAGTGGAACAGATGGTAAAACGTTACCATTATGGGGCAGCACAGCTTTTAAGCTCAACTTGGACGAATCAATGAACAGCCTCCCCTCGTCGTCTTTGTAGTTGATGTGTAGTGCTGCCATCAGACCCACTACATCAACGCAAGCAATGAGGTTATCTGTCGTTTTGAAATATGGAAGCAGATCTTTTTGCCGAGCACGAAACAGAAACATGCACATTCTCTTCTAGAAGATTCCATTGCTGCAGTCTGGACCTCAACAGCTCTGCTTTATTCTTTGGCAATTCCAGATCTCTCACTAGATCATTCAATTCACTCTGTGCAATTTTATGTGGCTGTGCAGACTCTTCAATAGGCACGATATCAGGATCTCTTGATGTAGATTCTTTCACAGGTGACGGATGTCCACTGGTCTTATTATCGTCTTCATCATCCAGAGTATAAGATTCTGGTTGGTCTGGAACAGGAATTCCTTCCCCGTGAGGCACTGGCCGCATAGCAAAGGGAATATTTGGATAGGTCACATTCCGCTTTTTCTTCTTAGAAATGCCATGTCCAATTCGAAGAGTCATGCAAAAGTAACAATCATTAAGATGGTTTGTCGGTTCCCTCTACACCATTGGAACTGCAAAACGCATCGATCGTCCTTTTTGGTTCAGCCAGCAGCGCAGATTCCTTGCACTGGATTGACAACATATGTGTGGGGCCTAATACCAGTCCTGGTCACCGATCTCACAACCAAAATAAAGGCTGTAACCTTTCTTTATCATCGGTGTAATGGATCGCCTTTGTAATAGCAAAGTTATTTGTCCACAAATATAGCAAAAATAATCCGCACTGTTCACACATTCACGAGGCATCTTGAACGACACGTCTGCACTCACAGAATCCACAACGCAAATGATGACAAGGAGGAAATGTGATTGCAATGACTGCTACATATTGCATCATGCAATTGGCGCTCAAGGCTATCCGTCTAGTGGTGAATCACGCGCCAGGGCAATAGAAAAGAGAAGGACTGGGTCATTCGCGCCAGGAAGGTGAGCCACCAGCCTACTGAACCACCACCCCCGATTTTTAAGTTTATATTCGTGATCAGCATATTCAAATTAGTTAGAAATAGCTACTTTTGTCTCGGATACATTTTGGCTGTTGTCTAGTGTAATACAATAATCAATTATGAGACAACTTAAAAGCATAATATCATCAGTGAAGATAGGAATAAACACGAGATGAAATTGGTTGAACGAAATTAATGTAGAATTCAAAAAGATGATGAAAAAAAAAGAAAAGAAAAATAGACATAGATCAACTATGTATATCAGTCGATGAAGTAAAGAACAAAAGACACGAAACGAAGAATAATCATAAATGGTAAAAATTTGAAAACGGTGACAAATCATGCCACCATAGCAAATAACTGCGTTGCGACTCGTTATTAACGTAAAAAGAAATGAAATTAAAATCGGAATAACTCAGAACGTGAATAAACAACACATTCTAAGGTATACTAATTGCATAAGAAGTATACTTACCTCTACACCTCACGGTAGAAGGGGAACGACTAAGTAAGTAAGTATACTAATAAATTTTAAAATTATAAGTTATTCTTATAATCTGATGAGTATAGTAATGCGCATGTAATATGTCAGAAATGAATGTTGCGCTTCCCTACAATAATGAGTCTTTCTGTTTTTATAAGGCAAGTGTATATTTGTTTTAAAGATCATAATCATACTAGTCATGTACTGTGGATGAATTGTAGTTAAACCAAGCTTTGTAGCTAGAAAACGTTCTTAAGAGTTTATGATAATAATCACTTAAGAAATGCTGAAATGTTCAAATAACCGCCACATTTTGTCACTTAATAATTTAAATCACTATAATAAAAGTGTCATGGCGGATTATTCTATATAGTTAACTAACAAGTTAATCATAACTTTGTCTATTGAGTACGTTGGAAATGTTAATCAAAACCACAATAGTCAATGAAAGCCAGTGTCCTAAACGATATAGTTAGTAGTTCTAATAAACCACTTCATGTACACTTATGTAAGCTGGACACTAATAACGTGGAGTTCTTGGTGTAGTCACGATTCATAACGTAAGTCACAAACGTACTGTAACAGCATAAGTGAAAAAAATGTTTCAAGAAGATAAGTCTTCCAGTGTATCAGAAGTATCTTGTGGGCAGCGTGAAAGTAAGTCTGCCAAGACGTTGTCTGTTCCACGAATGGCTTTCAGGTCAAAGTGAAAAGGCTGCAGGGCGATAGAGTAACGCGCCGATCTGGAAATTTTCAAGTCTTTGCTTTTGAGTGCTGTAAGAGCTCGCTGGTCTGTTTCTACCACAAAGTGAGCACCTAGTAGAAATCGTTGCAACTTTAGAATGGACCATACAAGTGCCAGCAGTTCCAGGTCCACAACGGAGTAGCGCCGTTCTATTTCAGTCAACTTCCGAGACACGAAAATAACTGGGTGGAGTGTTCCTGGGTAGCTCTGCATGAGTGATAACATGAGTGGTTCCCCTATTCGAAGCATCTGTGCGAAGAATGAAAGAAATGTTTTTGTTTGGGAGTCGTAAAATAGGTGCAGATGAAAATAACATTTTAATCTATCTAAAGTGACCTGGCACTCTTGTGACCACTGAACTATGTTTGGCGACCCTATCTTTAACAGACTAGAAAGAGTGGCAGTGATAGTTGACAAGTTAGAGATGAAGCGTCCATAGAATTGGATCAAGCCGAGGAGGCTTCGAACTTGTTTCTTAGTTTTTTGAGTAGTGACATTTTTAGAATTATGAAAACGTTCTGTGGCACGAATGAAATTTCCTCAAAGGCAATTAGCATCTTAGTATGCTAGGCTGATAGGTGATGGAGACGTAAAGTGTCCAGAAGAGAATGTAAACCCAAGGAGTGTTCCTCCCAAGTGGAACTGAATAGACATATGTCATCTATGTAGGTGATGATATCGGATCGATGAGAGAGGATTTTCCTCATCATACAAACAAAAGAAGGAGGGGCGTTCATGAGCCCGAAAGCATAACGCTTTATAAAGATATTTAAAAAAAAAAGAAAATGCAAATATAAACGTATTAATATCTGCATGGAGCAGAATCGGGTACTAAATGCAAATTGAGGGAACGGTGGTAAAAATAATCACCATTGTCCCACTCAACAACCATACGGGCGTTGCTATTGGTATAAAAGGAAACTAAATCCTCATTATACTTGATATTGGGAGATGGCAAAATATGTACAAACTTGACGTCTGCAGTGAAATGAAAAAACTCAGCTACTGCATGCCATGGAGTATGAGGTAGTAGGTTGCGCACTAATAAGGTGCGTGACCGTGTATTGATACCAACAAATGTGGGGGTCGAACCCACGACATTTGCTTAATGAGCAAGAAGCCGTGCGCTAGGAGGATGGTGTGCTCTCTCTCTAACGAGGGAAAGACATGGTGGTTTCTTGTCTTTCTGCCTGTCGTGACTTGCTTAATAGGTGCATCATACTGCCTGTGCTGAGTATGATGAGTAACAGTACCATTGATACCACTGTGCACAGGTGTTATGAGTAAAATTCATAACATTTTTGTCGATATCATTAGATGGTTCGACAAAGCTTCTCGTTTGTTTATTATACGTAGTCCTGGGTAACACAGGAAGTGGCGTCATTGCCTCGAGGTGGAGTTTGGCAGACGTGAAGGTTTGGATGAGCAAACGTCAGAGATCGTCTGCAGAATCCTCGATGTGTGTAGCTTATGGCGAGTGGACGTATGTCTCTGAGCTCATGAAATTTATATCATATTGTGACATATCCCTATTATGTACCATCACTAGTGCATCAATATACTTCTGTGAGATGTATCTAGCTATATTTTATAAGGGAGAATGGATGGTGCGTATCAAGTGAGTCTGAAGTAATAAAACTTATAAGTCTATCAAAGAACATTGTTTTGAGCTACGACCGTACAGAGACTTTTCAACGACTGCATATGTTAAGCCATGATACATATATGGGCTTATTTCAAAATACATGTGGAGCAGCATCTCAAGTAACCATTAAATATTGAATTCGTTTTCCACTTCGCCTTGGTGACGTTATTATGACATGGTGAAAGTCAACTGTATTCGTGGTCTTGTGGTTCAACCCTAGCAGTCTTCTTGGTCAGAGTAATCAGTCGGTTAACACATATTAAAATTCAATATCAAAATAGTAAGACCCGCAACGCAACAACAGGTAGGTTTGTATACTCATTGTTATTAACATTATTAGTCTGACAACGAGTAGTAATTGTTTTGTCCCATGTGACAACTTTACCTGTACTCTAAAAATTCGATGTACGTTGTGTCTGTGGATCCCTTACCTTAACTCTCTCAGAGGTTTTACCGTGATTTAAAGGACCGACTGTCACAATAGGATCACTGTTTTTGGCCTGTTCCGAGAATCACTCTTATTAGAGGCAGTATAGTTATTTCGAGGGAAATTATAATGACCTCGGAAAGATAATTTTATTTTTTTCGGGCGTGTGAACCCGTTCATATCACACTTAGTACTGCCGGCATAGTCATAGCGACTGCATGATAAAACATTATTGTCTAAAATCACATCAATCAATCCATCAATTCTTTTTCTTAACTTAGAAATCTTTAGATCTTTTTGCGATATTTCTTCAATTTGTCTTTCACCTACTTTTCCGAGTTTAGAATTTTTACTTATCTCTTCAGGGAGGAATCTCTCGGTAGTAGCGACCTCTGCATGAATCCCATTTTTATGGTGACTTTGAAGGCATTTTAAGTCTCCATTTTCTTATTCAATTGCTGTCAATTTGCTCTTATAGTCACTATCGAGTTGAGGCCCTGAATTTTCATTATTGAGGTTCCCCCATTACTCGTGTCTGAGCATCTGATTCCAGATGAGCCACCTATGAAACCTTTTCTCTGAGTTTCGCAATTTCAGACTCCAAAACTTCATTTTTCTGAGATACCAGATCAAATTTCTCACACTTCTCTTTCCATTGGTCGACTTTTTGAGTGAGAGTTTTCACTTCGACATTTTTGTCTTCTATCTCAGCTTCCAAAGCTGTTTTTTTTAAATATAAGGCTGAATTTAATGCAGCATTTGAACCTGTAAGCACCAATTCTAATCTGTTCAATTTTTCACTGTCAAGATTGGACTGTATCTTATGTAATTTCCTCTCCTCAGCAATATCTTCTAATAATTTCTCATTTTCCTGTTCACACCGTATTTCGTCTTTTATCTGCTTCTCATGACCATGTTCGTCTAGTATTGCGTGTCGCACGTTTTTGAATACATGATCATGTATTACATGGGTGTATCGTTCCAGATAAATACGAAGATCCATACGTAGTAAATCAGCTAGTTCCCTAGCTATTTTTATATGATGAACAGAATGAAAATGAAAATTCGCAAAATCCCCTAGATCTGATGCCGCCGGACACAAGAAACGGTCCATGACAAATTCATCAAGATCTGGGCCATGTAATCCTTCCTCCTCACCCTCCTTGATAAGATCCTCCAGAGTAAACATACTGAAAGGCTGTATAAGACTTACTTAGTCCTAACACGTCTATATTGTACTAAGTGTACCAACTAATTTGAGGCAGGTTCTTGTCCACCGAACCTATGTTTAAATTCCAATTAATTTCAGGAATGCTAATATTACAATATAATTAAATATCAATCAACAAAGCATGCATATGACCAAAAAGAATTATAGAGCATATAAGACAGACAATATACGATGAAGATAAAGAGGACAACTGACAAGAAGACAAGATACCGAAGTACGAATGAAAACGTTCGCATGATCAACTAAAGAAATAAATCAGAATCAAAGTAAAAAGGTATTGCAAAAATGCAATGAGCCTGCGAAAAGAAAAATTAACGAGACAAGAGACTGCACAATGTATAAACACAAAATTTGTATAAAAATAAGCAATAGTAAGGTGGAGAAGAACGGTAACACACAAAACCAATCAATAAACTAAAGCACGTAAAATACTACAATAACAACAATAAAACAATACGTTACGCCTAAACACTAAGGTATCACAGACAACCAAGCACAGTGGGCCGAAATCCTTCGGCAAATATAAGCCGGAATTTCCACTGCGGGAAATCAGCAAAAGTCCCTAAAGAACGCCTAACGTGGGCCCTGGTGTGAAACTGCCATAAATCCTATGTAGGTCTCCACCCAAACTTCCCGCATAGCACATCGAACATAGAACATTTAGATCAAATGAGGACATAATAAAAGAAAGGCTCTACCAAAACAAACAGCAGTGACAAAGAGCATACATAACAATAAGCCACTTATCTGAAAAAAAATCGTCCTTTCACGGATGCGTCGACAGGTATCGGGTGCTGCCTGGGAGCAATAGATTATCAGTACTACGATCCATCGTTGACCCTCACGATATAACTTGATCAAAGATACGGGTTGACCACGTAGAGGTCAGTAAGGTCGACCGTTAAATAAGTAATTTTCAATACAGCGATGTCGTTGATAGTATTTTCTTGTAGATTAGTCGACGTATCTTGAAACAAACGATGTAGGAATTCGTAGGAGCATATGTACTTGACAAAATGTTCTCTTGTATTCTGGCCACCAAGTACTGTTACCGGTGGGTTTTCTTCATCTCTTATGGAGTCATTGAAATAGACTAATCGGTCGGGCCCGGTAATGTGGCCCATATGCTTCTTAATCACGCGAATATGATGTGGGCCGCTTTTCTTTGCCGAATGTTGATGATCTGTATAATAATGATGGAACCCGGTAACTCTGGATGGGTCAACACAGCATGACCAACTGGTAACGTATAAACTCTGCACTCGTTGGAAAAGTTATGGACGATAACATACTTTATTCTTGACGAGATTATAACAGTAGTTCAGAACATCCTCAATAGCGTAGACATGGCCAAAATGTACATAGCAAAATTACATTCACCAGAGGCGTTGACTGACCGCACTAGCCGCTATCACATCAAGGTTAGCGGAAGCTCGACGGCAACGGATTGGTAGTATACATGGTTTTGACGAAATGACCATGTTAATATTCTTTGAGTAGTTATTTATATTCCATTACGCTCCAATCAGCTCCTAGCGTTAGTGGGACCCACTAGCAACTTGACATATCTGGCCAAGCTGAAGCTCTGCCATAACATTGCAGGAGACCAAGTATCGGAGGCGAGATACTTAAAACGAGCCGTTTCTGGCTAAATAATAACAATAAAAGCTTCTTGGCATAGCTTCCTCAAGAAGAGCATATTCATCTTTCTTCTTCTTCTTCTTCTTTGATCCTTAGCCGCCGACCGTCAAAGAATTCAGTGGCCATCACGCCTAGTGGCGTCTTGTAGGGCAACAACAAATTGATTCCACTTTGCTCGGTCGGCGGCCATCCTTCGTACAGTGCCCCAACTCTGGTTCATTCTTTGCATCTCAGCCTCCACAGTCCTCCGCCAGGTTGTTTTTGGTCGGCCTCTCTTTCGTTTTCCTTCAGGGGTCCAAAGCATAGCTGTTCTTGTGATGGCATCGGGGTCTCTTCTGAGGACATGACCAACCCAGCTCCAGCGTCTGCCAGCTATGCTGGTGTGCATGTCCTCTTGCTTGCTACGAGTAAGCAGATCTTGGTTAGTGATGGTATTCGGCCAAAAGATTCGGTGAATTTTTCTTAGGCATGTTGTGTGAAAAGAGAACAATTTCGACATTTCCTTCTCTGTAACTCTCCAGCATTCCGCACCATAGAGAAGCACAGAAAGCACACAGCTCTGATATATTCTTAATTTTGTGCTTGTGCTGTATTGGGAGGACTTCCAAATTTTGTTTAGGCTAAAGAAGGCTGTTCTTGCCTTATTCATTCTGATGTTGATGTCTTTGCCTGCCCCGCCGTCTGGTGTTACTATGGTTCCTAGGTATGTGAAGGTATCTGTCTGTACCAATTGCTGATTCCTTACTGTTATGGGCTCAGGGTTGCTCACATTGAGCGTCATGACCTCAGACTTCTTTAAATTGATGTTCAAGCCCACCTGCTGGCTAAACTTATTAAGTCTATCCGTTTTTTCCTGGATGTGTTGATGTGAATGTGCTAGTAGTGCAATGTCATCTGCATATTCCAGATCTTCCAATGTAGAAAATGTTGTCCATCTTATTCCTCTTGGACTGCCCTCTGTTGTCTGGCGCATCACCCAGTCTATGACTGTTAAAAATAGAGTGGTTGATAAGGGGCATCCCTGTCGTACTCCTGTCTTCACCTCAAAGGTTAGGTTGCTCTGCCCAACACTACACGTAAAGTTTGCATAGAGGCTTTTTATGATTGACACTATGCAGCTTGGAATTCCATAAGCCCTCAGTATTTTCCATAAACTGTCCCTATGTATGCTGACCAAAGCCTTTTCAAAATCAACGAAATTAATGTAAAGCTGTCTTTGCCATTCTGAGCACTGCTCTATAATGTTCCTGAGAGTGAATATATGATCTACACATCTCCTGTTCTTTCTAAATCCTGCTTGTTCTTTCCTCAGTTTGTGGTCTACTGCCTTTGAAATTCTCTGTATAATTATCCTGCCTAGTATTTTGCTGGGAACTGAGAGAAGAGTGATTCCTCTCCAATTATTGCAGTCTGCAAGATCTCCCTTCTTGGGCAATTTGACAATTATTCCTTTGTTCCACTCTGATGGTGTTGTCCCCGTTTTCCAGACTTGTGCAAATAGTGGTTCTAATAGTTCTGCTGCTAGCTCAGGGTCTGTCTTAAATAGCTCTGCATTTAAGTTATCATGGCCAGGAGCTTTACCGTTCTTTAACCCTTTGCTTGCTGTGATGATTTCTTCTTTTCGTGGAATGTCTGTATTCACATCTAGATCGTTTTCAGCTTCAGGAACATTCAATTGTGTCTTTAGTGGTTCCTTGTTCAGAGTTTCTCTGAAGTGCTCTGCCCATCTTGTTTCCTGTCCCTCTGCTGTCGTGATGAGATTACCTTGCTTATCTCTTACTAATGTAATATTGTTTGCACCTCGTTTTCCGCTGATGAATTTAGTTATTTTGTATACTGTGCTTTGTTCATTTCTCAGTGCTGCCTCCTCTGCCTGTCTTGTAAGATCGTCTAGGAAATTCCTTTTGTTGGCTCGGGTTTGGCGTTTAACTTCCTTGTCCAGCTGACTGTACTGTTCGCTATATAGTTGCTTTAACCTGGAGGACTTCGCTTCTGTTTTCTTTCTTTTCATTTCCTTTCTCATCGTTATGGTGTTTAATGTTTCTGGTGTTATCCAGTCTTGCTTCTTCCTTTCCTGGAATCCCAAGCATGATTTGCTGCTTTCCTTATATAATGTTGAAATGGTGTTGAATTTCTGGTCTATATCATCAGTCAATGTCTTTTCCTGACTTTTGGCAAATTGATATCGTTTCATTATGTCGGCCGCTAAAGCTTTTCTGGTAAGGGAGTCCTTCAATTTGCTGATGTCAAACCTTTTCTGTGTAGTTACAGTTGGTGCAGCCCTTCTTAGTTTCACTTTCAGTTTTGCTACTACTAAATGGTGATCACTTCCCACATCTGCACCTCTTCTTACCTTCACATCTTGTAATGCATGTCTCCATCTACCGTTAACCATGATGTGGTCTATCTGGTTTCTGTCCCGACCATTTGGTGATTCCCATGTTAATTTGCGAATTTCTTTATGTGGGAAGAGTGTTCCTCCAATGACCAGATTGTTAATGCTACAGAAACTTATTAGTTTATCCCCATTTTCGTTTGCTGTTCCGCTGCCGCATTTCCCCATTGTTCTTTCATTATATGTATTGTGTATACCAACTTTCGCATTGAGGTCTCCCATTACTATAACAAGATCATATCTAGGTGTGTATTCCATTTCTTTCTGCAGTTGTTGATAGAATTCATCCTTGACCTCCTTATCGCTATCATTCGTTGGTGCGTAGCATTGTATTATTGTAGTGTTGGGGAATCTCCCTCTCAATCTTAATCTTATCAGTCCGTTGTTGATGGGTTTCCATTCCAGTAATGTCCTTTCTATTCCTTTCTGTAGAATAATGGCTACGCGTTCATTGTGCTGCCCATCCTCTCTTCCAGAGTAAAGTACTGTTTCTCCTGTTGCTGTTTTAACTTTTCCTGCCCCTGTCCATCAGCTCTCGCTTATCCCTAGAATGTGTAACCCATAGTTTCTCATTTCTGCCGTGACCTGTCTTAGTTTACCTGTCTCGTACATTGTCCTGACATTCCAAAAACCAATTCTTGTATCCTGTTTGGTGGTCAGGACATCCGTTTTCATGTCAGTGGCTTCCTTTCGGCTTTTACCACTGACAGTCATACGAGCCACAGACTCCGAATGTCCATCCCGCAGCAAAGTTTGTTCATTTATTATTGTTTCCGTAACTTCATTGTTTTTTTTTTTTTACACAGACAGGGGTGTCAGCCCTATGCTAAAACCCCCAACCTGGAGGACCAGGGTACCAGCTTTTGTCTGACCCCTACCCACACAGACCAGTCCAGCTTGGTTGAACCTACCAGGAGTAAAACTCCCACTGGCATAGCTCTGGGGATTGTCAGGGTACGCAAGCTGCCATACCGCTACAAGGTATAGGTACCATTGATGGCAGATTCATCTTTCAGATGATCATAATTACTTCCATAACAGTGTCTTCCCTAGACTTGGGTAAGAACAGATTAATCAATCACGTCTATTTACGACGATAGTTATGCGGATATATCTCAAGTACGTTGCCCGTATAGCAACAAATCACTGCGTCATACCGCGCTGTCGTACGGTAGGTTAATTGGTTTATTGGGCCCAGTCTTTGCCAGAGGGCCAGCCTTGCCTACTGTATTTATTAGTACTCCACTTTGATTACAACTGTCAGGTGTTGGGGAAAATAATAATGTTTCAGGTATACGCCACTGTTGGCTGATAAAATAGTATCCTGGATTTTGTAAGTCCAGTAGGATAATTTATAGTCATACGGTATCTTCGTCTTGTACACGCTTAACCATGGAAATGGAAAAGGAAAAGAAAAGATCGCTGGTTCGTCCACTTGTAAAAATACAAGAAACATTTATGGGAAAATGCTACCACTCTATGTGTATATATATGTGTGTGCGTGTATATATATATATATATATATATATATATATATATATATATATATATATATATATATATATATATATATATATATATATATATATATATATGTATATATATGTGATGGGGTGGGCGAGATGATGATGATGATTATATTGTGATGTGTGATCACTCTCTTGTCACACTCGCACCGACCCGAACAACAATAAAACTCTTGATTCTAGAGGCAGGGGCTATATTTATTTTTATAACCCATTCAGTGACAAAGCAAACATTAAACAAATAAACTAGCGAACATCACAAAACCAAACAAAACAAAACAAAACACCCAACAGTGCCCGATGCTAATCTGAAGAAGCAAACAAAGCACAGAATAGTTAAAATCATAATATAACACTGAATGAGAAACACCACGCTCTCAACTGTCAAACTGTCCTACGCCGCCACCTGACACACTCAACTATCACACACACACACACTCATGCATGTCGTCCAATGCGACTAGTATGGTGTTGTGCATGAGGCTGGCAACCTCACCATGTAACACAGATTGCTACCAAAACCACTACTGCCCTAGCATATGAATACTTAATATGAAGGCAAACCACACTGTTGGCCCCATGCTCCCTCAGGAGCGGAGAAGAGAAATATATATCTTGAAGTGAGCCCACGTGCTCTCACAACCATTCCTCACATAACCATAATTAAATAATCATAAAATGGACATAAAATAATATTCAACTATATGTACAACAAATACTCTCAGTAACGAGAATAAGCTACTACCTCGTAACCGATCCACATCAGTATTCGCTACTGCATTCTGAAGCATGTCGTATGTGACGACTGGTGCGCCTGGCAACAAGCGTGTCGTATATGACCACTGGTGCGACTGGGAATCTCATCACATGAAACACATCGTTACCGAAACAAATCACTGCCATAGCATAAAAATGCTTCTTGTCGGCTTGTGATAGACACCAGCCACATTGGTGTTTCCATGCTCCGCCGGGAGCAACCAGAGAACACATGTCTCAACAAAGGAGTGGCCTCGCGCTCTCCAGAAATCTAAATACATATTCTCACCTCACAGTAACCCATTAAATATACAGTAGAATTATCAATAAACGTGAAATACACTAAATTACTCTTACATAAAGAATACAATATAATTATTCTCGACTTAAGCCAAACTGGTACTAAATACACAACGTGCCACATGGCGTAACATTTACCAAGAAAACTCTTTCTTTCCTTTACTGGGGAACATCATCTTTATCTGCTTCCCACCCCCGTCTCAATTCACACAATATAAAACTGCGTAACATTAAGTGATAACTAAGAGTGTTACCGCAGACCCCTCGCGCCGCTTTTATACAATCACCACGTGGCTCTCCCTGTTGCCATCTTTCCAACTAGTTAATATTATCTAAATTGCAGTTTCTGATAACATTTCTGTCCAGTTTCATGTATAAAACACTCTCCTACTAAATTTGCCCGGTCTGATGGATGAAATACTTGATACTACATTCTCACATCTGGATTTAGGCTTTGCGTGCCTAATAAAACCTATCAAACATTATTTTCATTCATCTATCATTTCAAGACTAAATTATAATGTCCTAAAAAGACATTTCCTTTGGAAACACATCTATCTATATCACTCAACATTAAAATAGCCACATCGATATTATTTCCGAATTAAATAAAACTAATTCTAATTTAAATTAACTCACGTGCTCAAGGCATTTACAGCTTGGCTCTGTCGTCTGTTCTCTCTGGCGGCTGTGGCAAAATAGGCCCGCTTGTAGTTCGCTATCTCTTTTTATAGGCACTAGGCTAATCACTCAACTACTGCGCGCTGGGCGTATTAATCTTGGCTACTTAAATATCACACGCGATTATCGCTTAGGAATAGCGAAAACACAAATAAAACCTACAGCTATTTAATATAACACAATTCTACACCACAACTTAATTTAAAGGCATTATTGTGGCCTCATTACATATCTTCTACTTCAGACTTTTCACAACCCAGAATGCTTCGCGCACATCGAAAATAATCTGCCAAAAAACAGGTAGGGGGCGGGCGTCTCCTTTTCGGCCCCATCACATATATATATATATATATATATATATATATATATATATATATATATATATTTATATTTATATATATATATATATATGCGGGGACACGACAGTCTCTCGTCCGCTCTGTCACTCCTGACGAATTTAGAAAGATACACGGCGTTTTCCCTACGCTTACACACAGAGACATCCCTGGCTGCGGATTCGGGTAGGATGAAGACTCCCCCGCTCCGTCTCGCGGCTGGCGTCACCATCACAGTGTGTTATTTATTATTTTTTTTCACAATGTGCTACGTACAACGTATCACATATCATTTAGTAGCTAGTGAATTGTCGGTGTCTGTTAAGTTGTCGTTTGTCATTTAAAAATAAATAGACGCTGTAATAATAATAATAATTACAAAATGAAATATAAACTTTTTTTTCCCCTCCCACTATCAGTCGTTTAACGCATCTAAATCCGGTCTGGTTAACCGTCTTGTTTATCTCTCTCTCTCCTGAAGAGTTTAAGTGTTTCCGTCCGTCTACACTGTAAACACAAATTACCGTCTCGTCTCAGCTATGTAGTGTCGGGTGTCGTGGTCTAACATTTTAATTGAATATCTGGTTATGAAACTCGCTACGCGTTATTTTATTTAATTCGCCTTACTAGCAAAGAAAAAGATCTAAGTGAAGTATTTAACTGTAAAGTATTTAAGTGTTTAACTTTAAATGCTATCACTGTAAAATACCTCTAACACTTAAAACTATTTACCAGAAAATCCAGAATGAAAAATCTCCACGAATCACTTTTAAACAATAATCCACAAGAAATGGTTATGACTACGCGCTAGACCTTCTTCTCAAATTCTGACTGACACTGATGGTTGGGTTAAAGAAAACAGCAATAAATATATATATATATATAATATTATATATATATATAATATATATATTATATAATATATATATATATATATATATATATATATATATATATATATATATATATATATATCTTGGGATGGGATTTCTTTTTATCTCTGATAGCGTTAATTTGCACTACTGTGTGGGATAAAAATACAGAAGCAGAGATGCAAGATAACGGCTTACGTTTCGGTCTTCCAGAGGTTCTCGTCTGGAGTGGTGACCGACATCAACGACTTTCTGCTCTCCTAGCGGTTTTACCTGTAGAATGCTCGTGTTCCGAGATCAATTGATATTAGGGATTTTTAAATTTCTCCTGAGCAAACTTCAAAGACGTCTGTTATCTGTCTCTCTCATACGTGCTGTCTGTCAAGTATTATATGATTGACAGATGAGTTTGCTTGAGTGGAGCGTGGTAAAACAAAGCGTGATTTGTTTCTGTTATGACTGACAGGTCAACGAAGATTGTAAACACTGCGTTAGCCCGTGTTTACAGAAAAGAGGACGGGGACAAAAGGGTGAGCTGCCGAAATAGACAGTTAGAATAATGCATGTTTAGCTAGCAACTCAGAGAGCAGCTATAAGGTTACAATAAGCTGTCAGATTACTGTAGGCTCTTTTCCAATACACGTCACACGCTCCATACCCCGTATAATAAAATGGTGCATCGGTCGTACGCAAATAACATTACAAAACATATTATTGCTGTGCTCAGATGCACGTCTGAAAATACCAGGCTTGTATATGAGAGCTTTAAACATTTATCTGACCCTCAATGAATATAAAGTCTTTAACAACTCGTCCAATGTAGGTGGTCAGTGTTGCTGCACGTCTCTCACACTAGCGGCGTAGTAACGTTAGTACTTCAAACCGTCTGATAGCTTGTAACCACGAACTTCCAAAGTTGCACAAATACTTGATCTGTAACTTAAAATTATGGCATTACTAAGTCTGATGTCTAAAAACCAGTATTAGGATTTAGTGATGCGCCAAGA
>JAMPIV010017173.1:0-93016 GCA_024509875.1 Oreohelix idahoensis | reverse complement strand
CGTGGCTTTTTTTATTTCCTTTACATTAAAAGTGTGTAATTAAACATTTTTAATTATCTTGTAATATATGCAAATGTATGGTTATTAATTACAACCATAAAATATAGTTTTAACATTAGTGTTACGTCCCTTTGTTTTCTCTTGAATTCTCTTTTCTTGATTATGACCTGAAAAAATGACGGCATGTTTGACTATTTATCGGAAAACGTTAAATAATTCTCCTGTATTATCACAATATTAAAATGATGAAGTTGAAAATAAAAATATTGATGATGGTCACAATTTCATGTATCGAACATAATGTCAGTGTCAAGCCACACTACACGGAAGGGAAAAAAATTTACTACATCTTGCGTACTATGTGCATTCTTTCTATGTTTTACCAAAGATTAACTGAGGTCCCATACAATTTATGCCGTTGGGGAGTGAAGTATTTCGACACTTCACATACTAGGTCAATTTTCTTATGATACGGAGGTGGCCAGTTCCAATTTCTAGCGCCCTTTTTGAATTCCAATGAAGAACAGAGTCAGGTACCCATGTTACAGATGGGTTAGATAGACTTGAGCTTTGGCGCTACCGTGTGTTTTGATCCTGAGAAACACGGGTAACATTCGCCTCGAGAGGGAAACGCTCTAAGACCGCTTAGCCAATAAGTCGCCTAGAATGGAAAACAATGGCTGTCAGACCACTGTGGACCTACGCTCCAGGGTGAATGAAAAAGCTAATTTACAATTTTCTATGACATTAAATGCAATGGACAGCCTTCTGGCATGGAAAGAATTCAAACTATAAACAATTTATTATGTTTTAAAGTTGGGACAGCTGTTGGATTTATTAATTGGAGAGGGAAAGGGGGGTTGGGGGAGGGTGGGGGGGGGGTTGGGGGTGGGGGTAGTGTTTTGGGGTTGTTGTGAGGTTGGGGGTTGTAAAGTGAGGGATGTTGATTAAGGTGATGTTGCCCCAATAGTTGATATGTTATGTTCCAAATAATAATAATTCGAAGATTGGCAAGAAGAACGAAAATGGCGCTGTATTATACGCTCGATCACACCTATTTTCCAGTTAAGGACTTATATGGGTGAAGGTTGCGAAGTTCATTGGGAAATGAACCTAAAAGACCTACCATAAAGCTTCAGCCTCCCCACTTTGTTGAAATGAGGTACTCTGATTGGAAGGTGGCTTAATGTTTTGGTGGTTTTTGAATGCTCTGTATTTTACAATAAGTTTGACATTAAGTGTCCACCAACACAGACGGAAACGTCATGGTGTTTAGTACTCAAAACCTAAGACACCAGTGGAACAGTATCCTAATTGTACGTGCATGGTTTTATGCATCATTCGCTCATTTCTACAAGACTGGGAGAACTTTTTAAGATCGAATACCACACAAGAATACTGGAGAGTATCAAACGGGGAAAACAAGAGCCAGGGATCTTCCAGACCTACACAGGACAAATCAGAATTCGCTATCCCATTTACCCTGTAGAAAGCTTCTTCGACTACATTAGATACAATCTCTCTGAAGACGAGGGACGAGATCTGGAACTAGTGGCCAGTAATGGAAGGAAGATCAGCTCGATAGGATCTGATATGGCGCTATCTCTGGCAATACTCTACACCCCAGGATATAATGTAGAAAAAACGACTAAGTAAGTAAGGCATAGTAAGCCAATACATTAAAGTTCTAACTCGATTATTTCTATAATATAATAGCCCCTTCAGTTCATAACTCTGAACCTTTGAAATTGGAAAGTGAAAGCTGGGGAGTGTCCTCTCCAGGCGCGTGCTTGGCCAACAGTATTATAGCCAAAAGCTCGCCTTAGATTTAATGACAACAAGCTGTTGCCCATGCAGCACGTGTCCTCCCTCTCCACTGCAGCTGGTAGATCTAAAGGAGGAAATCAGGCAGTAGGCCGATACAGATATGTTTGGGGTACCAGCCTCGTCGCAGGGAGTTTGCCTTTGTAATAATGTCGATGACCCTCAATACATTAGAGCTGCCATTTTTTAGGGACTATAACCGGACTTCGGATTTTTCCTCAGGGTTTACCTCCCGTTTGTACTAGACGTTCCCTCGTAAAACGTGATATTCCCGCAAGGGCATTTCGGGTAGGTTTGAATTAAGAGTCTCTGTTTTACCACTTCTACTCTTAGATATGCTACCAAATCCAAGGATCACGAGCCTATTCCCTTGTCGTCATTGCATCATGCCTATATTCTTTCTCAGGTAACGTAGATGGCCGGCCGGATCCCCAGATCAGGTACCAAATAGTCCCTATTTTCCCGGGAGGAGAGCATCCTGGTTCTCTCCCTCATAAGAAATAGAACAGGATTGCTCTGCATCCCTGAATGCGTACATGTCGCTACACGGGCGATTATGTTTTATGAGGGTTTGTACATTGAGGTTGGGCATGGCTTTTATAAAGCAACCTCTCACGTCTAAACTTCTTTTCAAACTGACCAGAAGAAAACCACGCGTTACAAAATCGATCTGTGGTGAAGTTACCCTTGGCCGAATGCAGGTTCCTGCTAGGGTACCATCAGCTTAAGTACATCCTTTCGTGGGGATAACTCTGTGCCACTCCGTAATCTAGTAATGCGCCGACACTATGAGCCTATGGCAATGAATATATTTCTAGCACGATATTTTTCACTTTACCTATCTATCTCATTAGCATAGAAAGCCGGTTCGAACTTATTATCAGATACCAATTTCCCTAGTGTGATTATGGACAATACTTCCAGGACTCAAACATGACGTGGTTTTCTTCTTACTGTCTAATAATCTTATCTGCGCCACTGCGTTTTCTTCATTCTCTCTCTCGCTCTCTCTCTCTCTCTCTCTCTCTCTCTCTCTCTCTCTCTCTCTCTCTCTCTCTCTCTCTCTCTCTCTCTCTCTCTCTCTCTCTCTCTCTCTCTCTCTCTCTCTCTCTCTCTCTCTCTCTCTCTCTCTCCCCCCCAGTTCTTATAATTTGCCACCCTAATCTGATTATGTTTCAAATCATTGGTTCTGAACGTGAACCATGCGATATTTCTAGGGGGCCACAGTAAGATGGTAAAGTAACTTTGTTATTCTTCTTCTTCTGCGTTCGTCTTGAGAAGGACGTTGGTGACGTTGTGTCGCCGTTTACAGCAAAGCTGCGATATCTGCGCCTTTCGGCCCGACACATCCGACTTCGGCACAGCATGTTTTAGGTCCGAGTTTACCTTCCCACTTCGGTCCCTACTTTCTCAGCCAGACTGCAGTGATGCAGCCTGTTTCCAGGACCACCACGTGGAGGTGGTGAGTAGGGTCTTGATCAGCTCTGGTTCGCTGACCATGACCGCTAGCTAGTCGGATGACTGCATTCCACTTTTGACACGTCTTAGGTCTCAAGTACCTTTGTTCCATATTACAATGACTATCGGGGGGGGGGGGGGGGGGGGGGGGGGGGGGGGGGGTGGTGGGGGGGGCCGCGCCGCGGCGGGATCCCACAGAGATGAGCAAAAAAGAGAGGCTGAGAACCTCTGTTCTAATTTATTGTATGGAAGGTTTAGATTTTGATTGTTTGTTTGTTTGTTTTTTTTTTTTTTTCGTTACTTACTTTTATGTTTTTTTTTAAACATACTTAAATTTCATTGTAACATTTATAATGTTGAATGCCTTTAGATAATGGTTAAAGTAACATGTGGGAATGAAAGGATACAGTATGCAAGATGAGAGATGAGAGAGGTAAGGGTAGAATGCTAGACGGGCCTGCAGCGCCCTAATTTCTTAACAGCTTGACAATATAGTTCGTTTGTTCGTTACAATAAGTTCGTTCTCGTCTCTCTCTCTATCTCTATCGCTCTCACTTTTCTTGTCGCTGTCTATCTCTGCCTTTCTTCACTCTCCCCCCCACACCCCCCCTCCCCCCAAAAAAAATAAAAATCACGGCTTGTATTGAACGTGTACAAAAGTGTCCGTGCAATAAATGTCACCCCATTACATCCAGCATTTTCTCCAGAGATATCTGCAGACAGAAGATCAAAGTCATTAAGCTGACACGTGGTGGTGCCAAATGGAAATCATCTTTTACGATAATTTCCATCCCAGTGGACCTCTACGCTCTGAAGGGCATACTTAAATTGGATGTAAGAGTGGCGGGCATCAATAAATTAACGTAAACCATTTTTCATGTTTCCCTAACTACCCCAAAAGATGAAAGATGAAGATGTCTACAAGAACATGGCCCAGGTTCGAAGCCTGTAGCATCACGCTCCAGTTTGCCCAACTGTAAATGGGTACTTGACTCTGCTCTTGAGTAAGGGAAGGCGAAGGCAGCGTGGAGGGAATTTTTTAAATGAAATTCTTCAAATACCATTCCAGCCTGCATAGGCGATCATGTCTCCCCACAACCTCCTGTCCCCAGTACAATCATTATCATCATCATCATCATTTTCCCCTTTCGCCCATTTCTTAGTATGGAGGCCAACACAATAGATGCCCCCCTCCCCCAGCAGGGAAAGCATGTAACAAAGCAGTAGCGTGCACTTTCAACTATCTGCGCCACACTGCGTTTCTCTCAAGGACAATGAAGAAAACGCAGATTTCAATTTTTATGTAACAATTGGTTCTACCCAACATATTAGTCGTTTCTTGGGGCATGGCCTAGGGGGGCACTAGGCATTATTCTTTCGTTGTCTCTCAAAGGCCCCTCCTGGTAAACAATGCAGGATACCTGTCCCCTGTGCTTTACACATCAATTAATGCAATGCCATTACGTCAGACTTGTAATAATATCTTCTCTCATCTTTGTTCTCTATTATTTCTTCCCTTTCACATTTTCCATGTAGCTATAATATATCCCCATCATTCCTGACATACTTGCTTAGTTGTTTCCTTTTCTGCCCTGGGTGTAGAGGTTTTCCAGAGACAGCGCCACAACACTATCATATCGGCTGCCTTTTTCTTGGCCTGGTTCAGTCTAGTCCTCAGTCCTTCAGAGATTGCCTAATGTTGTCCTCACACGAATATCTGGGTAGTTCTGGAGGTCAGGATCATGGCTCTTGGCTTCCATTTTCATCGTGGTAGCCGATCGACTCCCATTCTGCATAAATGGCCATTATCCCCCTCCTCCATAATATATCCTAAGAAAGTGAATACTGTTTCCTTCTAATACAGGTAAAAATCTTACTTTGCGCACTAAGCTCTTTCAGTACATCCTTATTCAAAAATTCACTGAATCTTCACAAAGTGAATACGTAAAGGAACACACACAAAGTTTTAGGGAGCCAATTTTTTACATTTACCACATCCAATTAAACAAATCTTTAATTGTATTTTGCTCCCGACGCTACGAATTGCAACAAAGTTATAACAAGTGTTCACAATTTCTGTGTACAACGTCACCAAGTTTCTGTGATCCTGTTTTAACAATTTTGTGTACAAACGTCAAACCAAGCTGTGTGATACTTTCACAGTTGTAATATTGTTTTTAAAAAAAAAAAAATTAATTATAATTTTTGTATGGCGATCCCCGAACACGACACTCGAAGGTCTTTCATAAGTGTTGATAGTTTTGAATGATAGAGGATTGGCTGCAAAATTTTCAGCTCCCTAGGTCGTCTGAAACAAGCTAATGAAGCAAGGGCCCAGTGATTTCAAAAAATCATCCAAACAACGCTCAAAATTATATATTTAATAAAAGTGTTTAACAAAAACGACAGGTGATCTCTCCGGGCTTTGTCAAGTCCTCACTCACCTTTGTCAAGTCCTCCTCACCTTTGGTAAGTCCTGCCTCCTAAACTTTTTCAAGTCCTTCCTCATATCCTTTTTCAAGTCCTCCTAACCTTTGTCAAGGCCTCCCTCTTAACCATTGTCCAGCCATCCTAACCTTTGTGAAAGTCCTCCTAACCGTTTGTCAAGTCTTCCTAACCTTTGTCAGTCCTCCTAACCTTTGTCAAGTCATCATAACCTTTGTCAAGTCCTCCCTCCTAACATTTGTCAAGTCATCCTAACATCTGTCAAGCCATCCTAACCTTTGTCAAGTCCTAACTTTTGTCAAGTCCTCCTAAGATTTGTCAAGTTCTTCTAACCTTTGTCAAGTACTCCTAACCTTTGTCAAGTACTCCTAACCTTTGTCAAGTCGTAACTTTTGCCAAGTCCTCCTAAGCATTGTCAAGTTCTTCTAGTCCTTGTCAAGTCATCCTAACCTTTGTTAAGTCCTCCTAACCTATTTTATCCACTGAAGATCTGTCCACGTCTTCTGTATCCCTCTCACTTATGTCTCCATCTCTCTTGTTATGTGCTCCTCTACCCCTCTTACCCTGGGGATTTCAGAATGAGGACTGCCTTGTAATGCTATCAACAGACCTGCTTAATGTGTGTCCAACTCATAGCCAGCTCCTTGTTCTCATCAATTAAGTTTAAGAATGTGTCTAACCAACAAGAAGCCCGTAAAAAAAAAATCAGCAAAGAAAAATCAAGTATAGACGACATAAAGAGAGGAAACCAGTCTCTAGCATAACTCGAAAAGTACAAATATGAAAACCGCAGTGGAAAACACAGGGGAACAGAGGAATTAACACACACAAATAAATAAAATAAAAAGAGAGAGAGAGAGAGAGAGATACTCCCACACGCGCGCGCGAGAAGAGACACTATAATAGAAGCATAGAATTTCGGGTATATCTAGGTAGATAGAGAGAAGAAAGCAACAACCAAAACACTCCAGGCTTTCATTACTGGTTGTTTACGTAGAACAGAAGTGGTTTGACAAGATGAGCGACGTGGAACTGATGACATAGAACCACACAAGTGCCAGTGCAACAAGAGATGATAAGAAGACTGAAGATAAATAGAGTACATATTAAGGAAACCTGTTGATAGCATTACACGGCTTCTCTTGTTCTGGAACGGTAAGACGGGTAGAAGGAGGACAAATAAACATTATAGAGAAGAGAAATTAACTCCGCCTAGGCCGGTCCCAAGCCCGGCTGAAAAAGGAGGAGGGCGGCCTGCATGGGGGCCGTAAGGAGGCAGCCCCTCCACCATGCAAA
Source organism: Oreohelix idahoensis (assembly GCA_024509875.1). NCBI lineage: Eukaryota > Metazoa > Mollusca > Gastropoda > Stylommatophora > Oreohelicidae > Oreohelix > Oreohelix idahoensis. The sequence goes on along the minus strand of JAMPIV010017173.1, from coordinate 85,993 downwards.
GCCACAACAGGCCAATCACCTGTTTGCTTTAAACTATGATTACGAGTTATAAGAGAGAAAAACCGGACTGATTCTAAAGGCGACGAACTGGACAGCCGATAGGATAGTCTGGCGCTCTCTCTTCTACACCTCATGGTAGAAGGGGAACGACTAAGTAAGTAAGTAAGAAGAGAACTGGAGACAGACATGAAGGAGATGAAGAAGACAGTGATAGATTTTGAGCAGATGGCACGGGATAGAAAGACTTGGCATAAGTTTGTTGACGCCCTATGCTCCTAGAGAGCCGGAGTATGATCAATGAATGAATGAATGAATGAATGAATGAGAGAAAGTGGCAAGAATATAAATGTGTAATCCCCTACACAAGACGATCAAAGCAGCCAAGGACGCTGATTGGTTGTCACTATTTTGTTTGTTTTTTTAACTGGCAGATCAGATAACTATTCATAGTTTATCCTAGCACGTTGAAATATCCAATGAATATGTCATGGAATCCAGGAACAAAAGAAAGAGAAGGACTTTTGCTCCCTCGTGCATGTCGTAAGAGACAACTTTATGTGAGGCTGTGCAAGGGTCCGGCAACCTTATCATATAAAACAAAACTGATACAGAGACAACCCTCTGAAAGAGCACACGAAGGATGTGGTGCATGCTTCCTGCACGCGGACCAGCTGTAGTTGTGGATTCATACTCTACAGGGAGCTAAAAGGGGAAAAAAAACCGAGACGATAAATGATGGTATTGTGACCGGGCTTGATCACGGCATCAATATGAAGTTAGTGTAACCGGGTCTGTTGGCCAGTCAATGGTGTTGTGCGCAGGTCAATATTTTGACGTGAGCTAACTCTTTGTACTTTCTGGTTCAAGTGGTTACAGGCTTTTTATTTCGCCTGAGGTGGAAATTCTTGACCTTAGTTTATTCTTCTTCCCAAAAGTTCGTTCTTACCCTTTTAGGTTTAGTGAAAAGCAATACCTCGTAGGTAAAATGGTTTATCGAATAATCCAACTGTAATATTCAAAGAAAAAACTCAGCAATGTAGAAAAATAAAATATAGTTTATTAACGTCATTAGAACAGCAATGTTATTGACACAATGGTGAAGTACTTGTTTCTTACGCTTACACAAAATAGTGAGTATCAGAAACGAAAGTGTATATTCACAGGAATAATATATCCAATAGAATAAAATACAAACTTGTCTACTTAAAAAACTAACTTGTCTACTTAAAAATACTTGTCTAACTTGAAAAACTTGTCAAGTTAAAACTTGTCTAACTTGAAAACTTGTCAAGTTAAAAAACTTGTCTTGATAAACTCAAAGACGAAGTTCACACCTAACACTATCTGTAAAATCCTCTCGCCTAATGAATCCTAAAAATCTGTAAAAGCCTGTCTATCGCCCACGTCTCTCCTTTTTTATACTATTTCTTCTTTTTTCCCGCCAATTTTCACACGAAGGGCTTTCTTTTTTCACACACGGTACAATTTATCTACATTTGCACACGTTTTTCTCAGCTTTTCGACTTTTTTCCACACGTCTCTCTCTCTAACAACGGAAAAAAACCCCAAATTAGCAACTCTCACTTTCACAAAAATTTTCCATTCAAAAACATGCATTTACTATTTTTTTTGTTCTGGGGGACAGCTTTACAAGGCCTCTCTCAAAGCCGTGAACTTTTCATGATACTGTGTTTTGTGCAAAAAATGCCTTAACTGTTTTAACGTGTTATTCTCATTCTATGTGGTTTTAACACGTATAAATGGTAGTGTATGCCAAGCGGTCACTGTATGTTTAAATAACCAAAGCACATGGGCGCATGAATGTTTAACACACTTGTTGTGCGGGATTAGATCGTTTTAAAAGTAGTCCCTGGGCATCGCTATCACTGCGCTGTGCTATGCGCAAAATAAGTGTGTAAATATACGAGTATAGGTATACCTCGCTTTATTGTGCTTCGCTTTATTGCGCTTCGCTTTACTGCGCTTCGCAGATATTGCGCTATGTTAATAATTATTCATTTTTATTTATTAGAACGTGCATTCTTCTTCCAATAGATTTTGGCTTTCCACCAGCAAAAAAATTACGATTCGCTGAAGGCTCAGGTGATGAAGATTAGCATTCTTTTTAGCAATAAAGTATTTATAATTTGACAGTACATTGTTTTTTTAGACCTAGCGCTATTGCGCACTTAATAAACATAGTGTACACATGATTGTAGGCTTTTATATGCACTGGTAAGCCAAAAAAATGGGTGTGACCCGCTTTATTGCAATATTCGCTTTATTGCGGTGGTCTGGAACCGAACCCACAATATCTCCGAGATATACCCAGGGCTGGTGCTACCATTAGGCCAACTAGGCGGCCGCCTAGGGCGCAGACCTTAGAGGGGCGAAGAGTGTAGAGTGTCAGTGTGTTAAGAGAGTGAGAAGTGTGAGAAACCAGTTAGCCTTGCCTAGGGCGCAAAATAGTCTGGCAGTGGTCCTGGATATACCTGTAACAATATTTACATCATGCGCCACCGCACCATTTCACTTTTTTTTTTTTTTTTTTTTTTTGGGGGGGGGGGTCAGCTGTACGTGTAACCAGCCTATACTGCACGTCAAGATTTTGCACGTGCTAAGATTGGATGAGATAAGTCGCACGCGAAGTTATTTGGAAAAAAATCATTAAAAAAATAATTTACAAAATTGGGTACCAACAGGTTCAACCCAGTGCTCACAACAGAACAGAAACCACTTTAATACTGTATACAGACTACCTGGCACAGGATCGAAAGAGACAACTGAACTAACTGATGACACCAGACTTACTTTGGAAGACAATACACCCAGCTGTAGATCGGCACCTGACTCTCCTATTGAGTTAGGGAAGGTAAAGGTAGCGAGGAAGGGAGCTGGTCAGACCACCTATTAAAGCTGAACCTAATATAGTGACGTCTCTAACACATCACTGCCTTACGACATTATCTGCTTTGGGACTTCCTTTACCATTTTTTTTTTCCTTAAATCAATAAATGCTTTAAAAGAACGTAAAGATCAGCGTCAGTTGTGGCGGCTTGGACAAATAAAGGAGGATCTCTGATAGAAGATAGATAGATAATAAATAAGTCAGATAATAAACGGATAATTCTTCTTCTTCTTCTTCCTCGTTCGCCTTCAGACCTCCACATTTATGACTCTAATAAAGGCAGTAGTCAACTCAAGGTTCCCGACATCTCGTTCGCCTTCAGACTTCCACATTTATGACTCTAATAAAGGCAGTAGTCAACTCAAGGTTCCCGACATCTCGTTCGCCTTCAGACTTCCACATTTATGACTCTAATAAAGGCAGTAGTCAACTCAAGGTTCCCGACATCTCCAAACAGTTTTTCGTTGACAGAAGTGGGTTGTTGCCATATGCTACTCCGTTCATTACTGCAGGTTGGGCAATACTGCAGCAGGTGTTCGACTGTCATCGGGCTGGTACCGCAGGTGCAGAGATCTGTTGCACCAATTTTGTATTTGTGGTATAGATGGTATCTCAATCTGTTGTGTCCAGTCCGTAGCCGAAAAATGATGACCTGTTCTTTCCTGGATAGTTGATGATATGCATCATTTTTCAAATGGCCCGGGTGCTCTCTGTCCCATTTGGACTTGAATGTAGCCTTTATAGTAGTCTTTGCCATTGCGTAAGTTCTCTCTTATATCATTTTGTTGTAAGGCACCTCCTAACTTAGCAAGTTTGTCTGCCTCATTTCCTGATATGTTGCAATGGGCTGGTATCCACTGGATTGTGCACTTGTTGAAGCATTTGGCCAGTCTTTCAAGGGAGATTATCAGATCTTTCAATCCTTTAGCTTGGTGGCTCTTCAGCGCTGATATTATTGAGAGGGCATCTGAAAAGATTACTATCTGTTTTTCTGCCTGTGCTTTGACTTCAATAAGAGTTTCCGCTGCCTGTTTCAGGGCTTCTGCTTCAGCACTGAAGTTATTGCAGTATTTGCCAGTGGCAATTGCCATAGAGTGCAAAAATAAGAAAATAGCCCTACAACAAAATGAGAAAATACTCACAAAGAAAAAAGCAGCAAATGTCTTTGCTCAAAAATTCGGACATGAGAGCCAGATAAATGTTCCACCTGACAGAAAACAGGAAATTATCAGAGAGCAAGAACTTTACCACAATATCAACGGATAATTCAATATTTCTAGTAATTGTTCTAAATCAGTCTTTACATTTTTTCTTGTTTAAAAAAAGATGGTGTGGCGGTATAGAATCAGAAGCGATTCATTTGCCTCCGCTCTTCCGCCATCTTGGAAAAGTCTACCCTGTTGAACCTACTCTTCAGTTATAATTTTGGTTTCCATTATAATTTTTATTTTCAACTTTGTGTGACATTCCAATCATAAAGCTATTTACAAGTAATAGTGCATGGAGTAATATAAATTTGCATCAGAATTTTGTTCCGTCATTGATTTATCCTTTAGTGTTTACAGTATATTTGATTTTGTATTTTTTGGATTTTCTAGTGGTTTGTACATATTTTTTCTATTGTATTTATTTGCTGATAGTGTTCATTGTTTTTTTGTTTTTGTTCAATGTTTGTAAGCTTCTTAACTTCTTTTGTGCCATGGTTCCCTTTAGGGTGATCTCCCCTTGCCAATTTGACGACTTTTGAAGGAAGCTATTTTCCACACGTTTTTTTTAGAAACCAGTCAAACAGAGAGACCACACTGCTGCCTTGCAGGTAGGCTGGGGACAGTCAAAGACTTAGGAAGGCTATCGGACATAAATGTCCGTTGAAATCGGATGCACTGGGCCACAGGCCTAACGAAACAGTGCAACATACGCCGCTTGGTGATGACGTCATTAAAATGTAAGCAAAATGTCGTTAAACCCGATAGAGTCCCGCTGGGCTACACAGAGGGCAAAGGGCAAGAATTACTGGCTTCAAAGTTGCCCAATATTTGCAGAACAGAGAATGCGCATATGGCCGACACCAGTACCATTCGTGGAAAAGCTCTACGGAGATTCAAATAGCCTCAAGCTGACTACTGCTTTCTTTGAAAACATCTAAGTGGACGTCTGAGAGTGTACGAAGAAAAAGAAGGAAGATCCCTATGATTGTCCTGTGAAGATGGATCCCTTCTTAGAAAACATGTACATAAATGCATAATTGTAAACAGTGTCCGACTGACGGAGTGGTTAGAGCGCCGGGTTCGAATCACAGTATGGACACGCTCCAGTCTACCTAGATGTAAATGGGTAACTGTGATAAACGAGCGCAAAGGCCTTTTTGCTCCATCTTTTCCTACATTTTTCATATTGTATTTTCTCCGACATTTGCTCTTTCATCCCATATTTGCGACCCACATTTGCTATTTCATCGTTGTGATTACTCGCGACCGGTATCTAGAGAACCACATTTGTTCTTTCATCGGGGGAAATAAAAGTCCTTTGATTGAGTCCCCATGCCTGAATTATCGTTTGAAGCCCACATTGCATCGTGATAAATCTGGTGAAAACACATCTGGTCATCCTAATCAAACATCTGGGCATGCTGTAATTTCTGTGACACCACATTTGACGCCCAGATTGGCCAGGGGAAAACGTTTCATGCTGTAATGGTGTTATCTTTGGTCGGCCGCGGTTCAGACAAGCGTTGGTTTACCACATTGGACGCCCACCTTGGCCAGGTGAACAATAAACAATCAGAGGTCAAACTACACCCACGTTTGGACTGACAGGGGACAAGAGCGATCCTGTGAATGAGTGACCAGAGGGGCCATTAAGGATTGGTTGGTATGGGCGGAGCTGTACAAGAAACCCATATTAGACTGGCAGAAATATAATCTACTGCGTAGCTTGCAAGAGGAAGGAGTCCAGTTTTTTACCTTGTGAGGAAGAGATTAATCCCAAAAACGCCTAGCCTAATACACGTGTTTATTCAGAGTGGATGATAATTCAGTTCTGTGATTAATTGTGTTCTTAAAGGATTTTGCAAAGGGAAAAGAAGGTTAGTAGATCTTATACTTATTAATACATTTTCTTATTTTTGTTTATTTTAACCTCACAGCTAAAATGTGCGACAGATAAAGTTTCAAATAATTCTTGGCATAACTGATTAATAAAATCAGAAGATTTTCCTAGAAGATGATAGGAGGTAATTAATAGTTCATATTTCACCTTTATCATCATCACAGTCTCCCATGCGCACACACTCTCATGCACAAGATATTTAACATCATTAGAATTGAACTCAGAGAGAGAGAGAGATGAATAATGAGCAGTAGTTTAAATGAAAGTCAACCAGTGATGTTAAATGTGAAAAACTTACGAAGACTTTTGTGTGTCTTCAGTTCATCGGAAGTCTGAGTCTACACGCAACGTGTCTGACGTCTAACCAGAAATAAGTTATCAAAAACGGACATTTGGCTAGCAGAATTCGCCATAGGACATCTTTCATTCCTCAATTAAAAAGGAATATTGTCTCACCCACAAGTCAGAAGGTGGACGCAGCATTTTTCGTCACCATATACTGCTTGCTCACAAGTTCAATACAGAGTTATCACAAGTTCAATACATTGTTATCACAAGTTCAATACAGAGTCATCATAAATTCAAATCACTCGAAAGATCAGTATTATCTGAAGTCAAGCAAAAGAGCTCAAAAGAGGAATCGCATATTTATAGCAACGGCAAAACCCTCTTAAGCGCATTCTATGAAGCAGACTATATATATATTGTATGAATCACGACTACATATGCAAGGTTATGAGTCTACATATCACTAACATTTCGTGAAAATATCCAGTCTGGCCAGTACCCTCGGGAGATTAGACAACAGACCTGTTGTTCATATGACAGCTATTAACTGTTGATCAACACTACAGAGATATACTCAAACAGTGAAGGAATATACATAGATATCTCGTCAGCGTTCTCCGTACGACAACAGTATTCATCAGAACGTCCTCGGCTTAGAGATACCCCACTCGACATAACGTATAACAACTTGGGACATTTTATGCATACATGTGAATCCTCATATCTAGGAGAAGCATTTAGAGACACATGGACTGTGTAGAGTACTCACCAATTTGGTAACACGTATCATATCACATCATCATTTCACTTTACACCAGTTCATTCTTAATTAACTATTACTTAATTAACTGCAATTTTATTATCTCATCTGTGTGTTTTTTGTGAATCGTCTTTCACCATCATCACGTTCTAACCATTACTAACCCTATATGTGTGGATATTTCATTAATAAACCCAACGATCGTTTGATCATTATCTAGTTTGTTAATGTATCACTCGTGCTGTCGGTGTTACATATTCACCTATAGGAACATTTCTCTACTCAGATGAGGTTGGGGGCTTTTTCTTTACGGGATCTAAGGGCAGAAGCTAAGGTCGTGGGGAAACAGAACTCTTTCCATAATTAATTAGAAAACACTGTCTAGTGGAAAGCATTCGCATTCCTGTCTTCTTGTCCCTACCTCGAATAGGTCTTTTTTCTTTCTTAACGAGCCAATTTCTAGAGACCTTATATCTAATATCTCATAGACTATTCCTGGCAAAAACTACTGTCGTAGTTGCCCCAGTGACTCACCACACGACAATTGGGGGCTCGTCCGGGATTAGTGAACCCGGACTTAGAAGTGTGATAAATCACATTTTCATCCCTGCTATACAGTTGCGATAATTGCAAAATTTGTTGGCATTTTGAGGGATTACCTTCTAGACTGACTCTTACTATAATTTGTCTATTTCTTAGGGGGGATAAATTATATCACCAAAGCACGAGTGATACTTTTTAAATTGAGTATCAAACGGACAGAGTAAGCACTTTTTGAGAACAGAAGATACTGTAGGGAACTGATTTTAAAAATTTTTTTCTGTAACTGCTGGGAAAATTTTTATCATAAATATTTAGCAAATTTTTCATAGAAAACTTCGAGATAATCTGTTATATAATTTTCAGAATACGCTGAGTGAGTGATTTTTTTTAAAGAACTATTTGAACTTGATAACTAATTTAAACCTAGATGGTTTTAAGAGATAATTACTTGTGCGAGTCAAACAATTTTCTTGGAGGTCACTGCCAATTTTTTCCTTCGTGAACCCATACTGCATATCATGGCAGATGCCGCAAAAATTAGGACTAGTTTAATGGAGGCAGGGCGTGAATACGGGTTAAGTGGAAAAGATCTGATGAAATTTGTGAGTGAGGAGACTGATAAACTCCATGCAAGAGAGATGGAAGTGCAGAAACTTGCAATGGAGAAGGAGAAAGCAGCAGCAAAAGCAGCAGAGCGGAAAGCCGCAGCAGAAGCAGCGGAGCGGAAAGAAGCAGCAGAAGCAGCGGAGCGTAAAGAGAAAGCCGCAGCAGAGCATGCACTTAACATGAAGCAACTGGAAATCCAGGGACAGACAAATTAGATAGAGCTGGCAAAAAGTGCAGCGGCTTCCAACTTTGATGGAGGGTACTCACCGCGCTCAGATGGTGTGCCTACTTCGCAACCTGCACCACCTAATGCCATGAACTTTCCACTGGAACCTTTTTCAGAAAGGAACGATACCATGGACGCCTTTTTAGACCGCTTTGAACGCTTTGCAACAGGGTTTGGACTTGAAGAACGGAAGTGGAACTTGAAACTTTCCCAGGGCCTAAGAGGAGCCGCCTACGAAGTTTTTAATAAACTTCCGGCCGGAGAGCAAGATGACTATCAGGCATTAAAAAAAGCTCTTTTGGTGAGGTACGAGCTTCATTCAGAGGCTTACCGAAAAAAATTTCGAGGTTCTAGGAAGGAGGCCGGAGAGACTTTCTCACAGTTCGCAGCCCGTATTGAAGACTACCTAGTGAAATGGTGTACACTGGGAAACTTTACCGAGAACTATGACGGGTTGAAAGAGCTGATTGTGATAGAGCAACTAAAAGAGTCTATGTCGGTGGAAATGCGTAGATTTCTCACTGAAAACGGCGCTGACCGGTTAGAAAATATTCTTACACTGGCAGAGCGATTCCAAAATGCTCTCATGGAGTCTCAAGGAGCCAGAAATAAGTTTTCGGATCAGGCGCCAAAGCAACCTGCTCGCTCCCAACCAGACCAACAAAGCAAAGGACCACACATCTCGCATAAACAGCACGCAAAACAAGATAACTACAAAGAGCAAACCAAGAAAAATGCTGCGCCACACCAGAGACAGGGAGATAAATGGTGCAAGTGCTGTCGCTTGAACAATCACATCACTAATGAGTGCAAGCGCAGACCTCCTCCCCAACATGCTGCCTGTCTGCAGACAAAATCGTCACCCCGGAAGGAGCAGAGGACCGGAAACGTTTCTCATCCTCCTGTCATCGAATCAGTCCTCGTAAACGGACAATCTGTGGAGTGCCTTTATGACACAGGACTTGCTTTCGATGCGGTGGTCAGGGCATCTCTTGTCACCCCTGACCAGATAACAGAAGAGAGTGTCGACATCCAAGGTCCGACGAAGGATGTTGCACCCATGACACTGCCAATTGCACTTATCAGAGTGGAATCTCGTTATGTGACAGGAGAGATTCGTGCAGCTATAATGGAAGAACCAATCTACTCTTTAATCTTGGGATGTAGATATGTGTTCCTTGGAGAACCTACTCAACCACTAGTCATAGCGGCCGTACAGACTAGAGGACAGTCAAGAAAAGACGCAGAGCAGGAACCTCCTACCAATATCCTCCCCGAGGAGTTGAAGAGGGCCCAAATGGAAGATTCCTCACTGGCGCCCTGTTTTAAAAAATTACCTAGGACACACAACCCACCTACCAAGGGAGACTTCTTTATGAAAAATGGATTGATGTATCGCCGAGCTGGAAATGAAGGACAGGAACACAACCAATTAGTAGTTCCTGCAACCTATAGGAACCAGGTGCTTGAGATGCGCCACTCTATCCCATTTAGTGGACACATGGGAATGAGCGCCACGACTCAAAGGATTGCCTGCCACTATTATTGGCCAGGGATCACCGGCGACATTGAACGTTTCGTCAAGTCTTGTCCTTGGTGCCAGAGAGTTGCACCAAAAAACTGGACGGCACCCGCGACCCTTGGGGAGATGCCAATCTTGGGCACCCCATTTGAAAGAGTGGCCGTGGATATAATTGGACCTCTGCTGAGAACTAAGAAGAGGAACTCCCATATCCTTACCTTAGTGGACACCTGTTCCATGTGGGGCGAAGCCATAGCCATGCCAGCATGCGACTCAGTGCATGTAGCTGACGCTTTACTGAATATCTTTACTAGATTGGGCTTCCCGCATAATATTCTCACAGACAACGGGTCACAATTTAGAGGCAAGTTGACAGAGGAGGTGCTTAGAATATTCAAGACTAGGCATATCCATACTTCGCCCTATCACCCCCAAAGTAACGGGCAAGTAGAGCGGTTTAACGGGACGCTCACCTCTATTCTTCGGAAGTTGGCACAGGAGAAGCCAGAAACTTGGGATCAGTATCTTCCTGCCGCATTATTTGCATATAGGGAAGTACCGCATGCGTCAACTGGAGTTCCTCCGGCCACATTACTCTTCGGAAGACCTATTAAAGGTCCATTAGAAGCATTACTAAGAACATGGACAGATGCCAAGGCAGACGATACTGTCACATCAGCCTTCCAGTACGTCACAGACTTGAAACAACGCCTGAAGACTGGCTGGGAATTAGCCACAGCGAAAGTATGGGAGGCTAGGCGGAAACATGCCAAATATTACAATCGCAATGCGAAGGACCGAGAACTAGCAGTAGGAGAGAAGGTGCTACTTCTTCTGCCAAGTAGCAGTAATAAATTGCAAATTTGCTGGAGGGGACCCTACAAAGTGGTGGAAAAGATTTCTCGCACCAACTATAAAATCGCCGTGAACGGAAAGCAGAAAATTTATCACTTAAATCTGCTTAAGAAGTTTTACGAGCGAGCCCCTGCCGAACCAGCGCACCTCATGACTATGGCCATTGCTATGCAAATAGAAGAAGAGCCATTATCATCCGTAGAGTACCCGGTGATACAGGAGGAATCACATTTAGATGTGAAAATAAGCTCCACCTTAACGGAAGCCCAGCAAGAAAAAGTAAGGAGATTGATGGAAAACCACGCCGACTCTCTGACAGACAAACCGGGCCGGACAAACCTGACGGAGTTTGACATGGAAGTCACGGATCCTACGGCCGTCCGAATTAGAACCTATCCGATTCCGTATGCCAAGGCGACGGCATTAAAGCAAGAAATTGATTACTTACTTAAGGAAGGCATAATTTCGAAGTCGGAGTCCCCTTACAGTGCGGGAGTGGTGCTGTTACGCAAACCCAGTGGAGAACACCGCCTGTGCATCGACTACCGACAGCTGAATGCGTTAACACAGTTCCAGCCAGAACCGTTACCGGACCAGAACCAGCTATTTACTAAGCTGAGCAGGGCTCGCTATTTTTCAAAGATCGACCTCAGTAAAGGGTACTATCAAATACCTGTAAAAGCTGAGGTGAGGAACCTGTTAGCCTTCAGTATTCCAGATGGACACTTCGAGTTTAATGTGATGCCATTTGGACTGAACAATGCTCCTAGTGTCTTCACAAGGATGATGCGAAAGTTATTGGATCCTTTGAATCATCCCGCCATCAGCAATTTTATGGATGATATCCTAGTAGCTACTGAATCGTTTGAAGAACATATATCAGCGCTATCCTTGCTGTTTAACAGACTCAGAGAAGCGGGACTAACCGCCCGCCCAACCAAATGTCAAATTGGGTGTGAACAGCTAGAGTTACTAGGACATACTATATCCCATGGGACCATGTTCCCCGAGACTCAAAACGTTGAGAAGCTGAGAAATACACCGAGACCGTCCACAAAAAGGGATGTCCGGTCATTTGTATCTCTGTGGATTCTACCAGAGATATATAAAGGATTTTAATAGCCTCTGTGCGCCGCTTACATCGCTAACCAAGAAAGGAAACCCAAATAAAGTGACATGGTCAGCAGAATGTGAACATGCATATGCACTCTTAAAAGAGAAACTCACCACAAAACCTATTTTACGGCTTCTGGATTTAACTAGAAAATTCATCTTGCGCACAGATGCCAGTAACATTGGAATCGGGGCTACATTACTACAGCCAGATGACAGAAGCCCACCAAATCTATTTCCGGTCGCATATGCGAGTCGGAAGTTAAACCGAGCAGAACAAAACTATTCCACAATCGAAAAGGAATGTTTGTCCCTCGTCTGGGGAATACAAAAATTTCAAGCATACCTGTACGGAAGGAAATTTACAATCCAGAGTGATCACCAACCTCTGACCTTCCTCGCCAATTCAAAGAATTTGAATGCTAGACTGATGAGGTAGTCGCTTGTTCTACAACCTTACACGTTCCAAGTGGACTATATCCAAGGAAAACATAACGCAGGAGCAAATTTTTTAAGCCGTCATCCTATGAGGCAGGACGGAGAGCACAGACAAGTAGAGGAAAGGGTGGAAACCGGAGAGAAAAACGAAGATGAGGAAAAGGATTAATCCCGAGCAAGAAGGCTAAGCTCTCCTGAGTACGATTGACATCACACTTGAGGAGGGGCTATTGTGATAAACGAGCGCAAAGGCCTTTTTGCTCCATCTTTTCCTACATTTTTCATATTGTATTTTCTCCGACATTTGCTCTTTCATCCCATATTTGCGACCCACATTTGCTATTTCATCGTTGTGATTACTCGCGACCGGTATCTAGAGAACCACATTTGTTCTTTCATCGGGGGAAATAAAAGTCCTTTGATTGAGTCCCCATGCCTGAATTATCGTTTGAAGCCCACATTGCATCGTGATAAATCTGGTGAAAACACATCTGGTCATCCTAATCAAACATCTGGGCATGCTGTAATTTCTGTGACACCACATTGGACGCCCAGATTGGCCAGGGGAAAACGTTTCATGCTGTAATGGTGTTATCTTTGGTCGGCCGCGGTTTAGACAAGCGTTGGTTTACCACATTGGACGCCCACCTTGGCCAGGTGAACAATAAACAATCAGAGGTCAAACTACACCCACGTTTGGACTGACAGGGGACAAGAGCGATCCTGTGAATGAGTGACCAGAGGGCCATTAAGGATTAGTTGGTATGGGCGGAGCTGTACAAGAAACCCATATTGGACTGGCAGAAATATAATCTACTGCGTAGCTTGCAAGAGGAAGGAGTCCAGTTTTTTACCTTGTGAGGAAGAGATTAATCCCCAAAACGCCTAGCCTACGACATGTGTTTATTCAGAGTGGATGATAATTCAGTTCTGTGATTAATTGTGTTCTTAAAGGATTTTGCGAAGGGAAAAGAAGGTTAGTAGATCTTATACTTATTAATACATTTTCTTATTTTTGTTTATTTTAACCTCACAGCTAAAATGTGCGAAAGATAAAGTTTCAAATAATTCTTGGCATAACTGATTAATAAAATCAGAAGATTTTCCTAGAAGATGATAGGAGGTAATTAATAGTTCATATTTCACCTTTATCATCATCACAGTCTCCCATGCGCACACACTCTTATGCACAAGATATTTAACATCATTAGAATTGAACTCAGAGAGAGAGAGATGAATAATGAGCAGTAGTTTAAATGAAAGTCAACCAGTGATGTTAAATGTGAAAAACTTACGAAGACTTTTGTGTGTCTTCAGTTCATCAGAAGTCTGAGTCTACACGCAACGTGTCTGACGTCTAACCAGAAATAAGTTATCAAAAACGGACATTTGGCTAGCAGAATTCGCCATAGGACATCTTTCATTCCTCAATTAAAAAGGAATATTGTCTCACCCACAAGTCAGAAGGTGGACGCAGCATTTTTCGTCACCATATACTGCTTGCTCACAAGTTCAATACAGAGTTATCACAAGTTCAATACATTGTTATCACAAGTTCAATACAGAGTCATCATAAATTCAAATCACTCGAAAGATCAGTATTATCTGAAGTCAAGCAAAAGAGCTCAAAAGAGGAATCGCATATTTATAGCAAGGGCAAAACCCTTTTAAGCGCATTCTATGAAGCAGACTATATATATATTGTATGAATCACGACTACATATGCAAGGTTATGAGTCTACATATCACTAACATTTCGTGAAGATATCCAGTCTGGCCAGTACCCTCGGGAGATTAGACAACAGAACTTTTGTTCATATGACAGCTATTAACTGTTGATCAACACTACAGAGATATACTCAAACAGTGAAGGAATATACATAGATATCTCGTCAGCGTTCTCCGTACGACAACAGTATTCATCAGAACGTCCTCGGCTTAGAGATACCCCACTCGACATAACGTATAACAACTTGGGACATTTTATGCATACATGTGAATCCTCATATCTAGGAGAAGCATTTAGAGACACATGGACTGTGTAGAGTACTCACCAATTTGGTAACACGTATCATATCACATCATCATTTCACTTTACACCAGTTCATTCTTAATTAACTATTACTTAATTAACTGCAATTTTATTATCTCATCTGTGTGTTTTTGTGAATCGTCTTTCACCATCATCACGTTCTAACCATTACTAACCCTATATGTGTGGATATTTCATTAATAAACCCAACGATCGTTTGATCATTATCTAGTTTGTTAATGTATCACTCGTGCTGTCGGTGTTACATATTCACCTATAGGAACATTTCTCTACTCAGATGAGGTTGGGGGCTTTTTCTTTACGGGATCTAAGGGCAGAAGCTAAGGTCGTGGGGAAACAGAACTCTTTCCATAATTAATTAGAAAACACTGTCTAGTGGAAAGCATTCGCATTCCTGTCTTCTTGTCCCTATCTCGAATAGGTCTTTTTTCTTTCTTAACGAGCCAATTTCTAGAGACCTTATATCTAATATCTCATAGACTATTCCTGGCAAAAACTACTGTCGTAGTTGCCCCAGTGACTCACCACACGACAGTAACTGACTCTGCTCTTTGAGTTAGGAAAGGAAAAAGCAGAGAAGAAGGGAACTAGTCACCGCACCTCTCAGTGTTGGACCTAGTATGGTGATGTCTCTAACACTTCACTCCCCTACCGCAGTATCTGCTATGGGACTACGTTTACCTTTTTACATATAAATTTTAAAAATGTATTACAAAGACAAATCGTTAAGCTTACATACAGACATACTGACATACAGACATACAGATAGACATACTGACATACTGACATACAGACATACAGACATACAGATAGACATACTGACATACAGACATACAGACATACAGACATACAGATAGACATACAGACATACTGACATACAGACATACAGATAGACATACTGACATACAGACATACTGACATACAGACATACAGACAGACATACAGACATACAGACATACAGACATACAGACATACAGACATACAGACATACAGACATACAGACATACAGACATACAGACATACAGACATACAGACATACAGACATACAGACATACAGACATACAGACATACAGACATACAGACATACAGACATACAGACATACTGACATACAGACATACTGACATACAGACATACAGACATACAGACATACTGACATACAGACATACTGACATACAGACAGACATACTGACATACAGACAGACAGACTGACATACAGGCATACAGACATACTGACAAATACAAACAATATGTCAAAAGAATATACTTGTTTACATGCAAAAATCTACGATAATTCTATTTTGACTACAATAATATTTACATGTTTAAATTATGTATACGGACCCCTTATAATCCATTCACGGACCACCACAGGTCAAATGTCCTGCTCTGAATAGAAGTTTCAACTCCTACGCGGATGAATTAAATTCAGGAGATAAGATTATAGAAGAGATTCTAGAGAAGGCGACTGCCACCGGCGAACAAAGAGTGAATGCTTTACCCAAGAACTCCAGCTAGGATGGTCCCAAGCCCGGCTGAAAAAGTAAGGAGGGATTCTGACTGACCTAAGTCAGCATCGGCTGGAGCAGAAACTAAAATAAACGCAAATTGCATACTATTGGCTTCATGCGTCTAAGGAAGTAACGGATAAAACCGTGAATCAGTCAGACGGTATGCGTGTAGGCCGTAAAGAGGCAGCCCCTCCAACATGCAAAGGCACAATAGGATAATCACCTGTTTGTCTTAAAATCTGATTACAAGAAACGACAGAGAGAAAACCGGACTGATCTTAAAGGCGCAGATTACGGACTATGACTTATGGAACATGGAATATTAATTAAGAGTATTTACGGGTAAGAAGAGGATCTGGTGGAGTAGATGAGGAAAGCTAAATAGGAAATACTGGCTCTGACGGAACCAAAAAGAAGAGACAAGGAGTTATGGATCTCGATAGATACTCTTGAGTTTTGGCTATTGTTGGACCACTACTGCAAAGCAGGGGAGGCAATACCGTCACACACGGGCAGTACCAATAGATTGTATTCAGGATGAAGAAACACAGTTTTACAGAGTTCAGTTCAAGTAATTTAAGTCGCTGGGCACTGCAATTTGACGTCCAACGTGTATGAAAATAAGGCAACTTTAACAAAACAGCTGCATCTCGGGGTGCTTTCTTCAAAACAGCAAAAATATACAACATAAATCAATGCTTTATTCTGCCCGCTTTTGCCACTATTCCAAAATTGAACGCACCGTTGAAACATACAATACCGAAGCTGTACAGCGCGTCACGTGGTGCAGCATTGCCAATTTCACATTTCTTCCAGCGCTCGGGTTGGTTGAGGGCAGAGAAAGTAGTTCCGGCTGGGGATAACCATCTGTTAAATATTAAGGACAGGAAACCCCCATCTTGTGTGATAGAATCGTAGGGCTTTCCCTACGTTCATACAGTTTCAACAACGAAGTCGCGTCAACAATGATTGTTGGGCGGGAGACGCACAACGTGGATAAGTGTCGAGATTTGTTTCAAGTGTACAGTACGCCTGACGATCACATTGCCTCCAGTTGTATCGCTCTGTATAGAGTTTCCTATCAGCCCAGTCTTATTACTTGAATAACTACTTTTTAATGTAACGGTCCAGTGCTTCTATTTTCGACCCCAAAAATAGAAATGTGATAAACGCTAGATTACGATGGTTTCTTTTCCTTCTTTTTTGCCTGTTATAAAGAGAATTGAGCCACCACTGCAGGTGGTCCCTGTACATAAAACCTGTATGAATGTATTTAAGTGCTCTTGCACAAGTGGTTTCTGTAACAATTTATTTAATATGAAGACGTTGCCATCCCCATTCAGAGCCTCAAATTAGTCGCACATAAACACACATAGACAAGAACTGGTGGCAGGCAGAATGAAAAAAGAAACAAAATCAGGGAAAGAGCAAGCGAATAGCACATGACTGTGGGTCCTGAATTGAAATGATCGAAGGCTTAGCTGAAAGATAATAATGATTGAATGAGGGCTGGAGTGTGTAAGGGATAGTACCTCACGGTGAGAGGCAGTCACTTCCTCTTTTTTGAGGATGGCCTGGATCCTATTTGGTTCCCCCACTCCAGTTCAGCTCATGTATGGCTCCTCGAGTCTGCTTGTGTACGGCAGCGCCACCCCCCGGGCAACGGCTTTGACTGGCCGGCCAAACTACATGAGTAAATTGAAAAAGGGAGGTCCCCCTTAAACAGTACACACAACTGCTGGCCGAACGGGCGGATGATCAATAATATTTTGACAACGGCTTCTAGGGCAGGAGTTGGAAAGGCCTGGTATCGGGCTGAGGGCGCACCATGGACTGTAATGGTAAGCGGCCAGAACCATCCAGAAAGCAATGGCAAACTACTGGATGTACAATGCCAAGAAATCCATAATGGCTAATCTGAATACTACACAAAGATCTGGTGGTGAGGCCCCCAGGCCAGGCAGATCATATTTAACTGGGGAAGAGATCGTTGGCAGCGTCAGTACAGGTAATCGTGATGACGGCCAAAAGCCTGACTGTGTTACCACGGAAAACCATGTCATCGGTCTTAGAAAAATAATCAAAATAGGAACATGGAACGTCAGAAGCTTATACCAAGGAAAACAGTACATAGTGAAGAACGAGATGGAAAGGCTAAACATCGATATCCTGGGCATCTCAGAGCACAGATGGTCGGGCCAGGGACACTTTTCGATTCCATCAGGAGGAACATTCATATACTCAGGCAAAGAGAGAGGAGGTCAGAGCGGCGTCGGCTTCTACCTGTCTAAAAGGACAGCTGCCTCCCTATTAGGATATAATCCCATAAATGACCGCATTGTCACAATCAGACTGAAAGGAAAAAGAAAGAACATCACAATTATACAAACATATGCGCCAACAGCAGCTGCTGAAGAACAGGAAATTGAAGATTTTTACAATGAACTACAAAATGCATTAGAGAAAGCAAATAAGCAAGATATTAGGATAATAATGGGGAGATTTTAATGCCAAAGTTGGAAACGAAAGATTAGAACATGAAAAAAGAGTGAAAGGAAGTTATGGATTGGGCCAGAGAAATGAGAGAGGAGAACGCTTGACAACATTCTGCCTAGAAAACAACCTAGTCATCACGAATACTCTTTTTATGCAACACCCTAGAAGACTATATACATGGACGTCACCGGACGGAAAAAGCAAGAACCAAATAGATTATATCTTAATACAACAAAGGTGGCGATCTTGTATCTCATCCATCAAGACGTTCCCAGGAGCAGACTGTGACTCCGACCATGAACTTCTTGCTGCAAACTTCAAGATCAAATTGAAAAAAAGTCGTTACAAGCGACAAAGTAATACGTTATGACACAAGCGCCATACCAGAAGAGTACAGTGTCGATATTCAGAACAAATTTGACATTCTTATGGCAGTACAGGAGGAAATGACACCAGATGAACTTGCTAATAACATCAGAGATGTATATATTACAAATGCACAGAGGTTAATTCCTAAAAGAAGTATAAAGAGACGAGAATACATCTCAGACGAAACACTGAAGTTGGTGGTAGAGAGAAGAAAAATGAAGTCCAAAAAAGATACAGAAAATCACGAGTTGTACAAGGAATACACAAAGCAGATTAAAAAACGAGTCAGACAAGACAAACAACAATACATAAACGACACCTGCAGGAAAATAGAGGAAATGCGCGAACAGGGATTGAGTAAGAATATGTTTTCTGAAGTAAGAACATTGAAAAACAGCAACTTTAAATCATCACCCCGAGCAATAAACGACAAGAAAGGCGACACTCTAACAGAACGTAAAGATATTCTGAACAGATGGAGGGAGTACTGTCAAGAAATGTATACGGAAATAAACAAAGCGGCAGATAACAACGTCATGAATGAAGCGGAACGTGAACCAGAACCTACCATAGAGGAAGTCCGGAATGCAATCAAACACTTAAAAAGTGGAAAATCTCCTGGTTGTGATGAAATAACAGCTGAAATGATACAGGCAGGAGGAGAAGGCAGCGCTCGTATATTCCATGCATTATGCTGCAAGATCTGGCAAAGCGGAATTTGGCCCAAGGAATGGAAACGATCAATTTACATACCCTTGCCAAAAAAGGGCAACCTGAAACTGTGCACAAACTACAGAACTATAGCTCTTATAAGCCATGCCAGCAAAATACTTTTACAAATCATAATGAAAAGGATGCAACAAAAGCTAGAAACAGAAATAAATGAAGTACAGGCGGGTTTTCGACCAGGTAGAGGCACTAGAGATCATATATTCAACATGAGGATCATCATAGAAAAGTGTAGAGAATTCAACGTTGACCTACATACTTGTTTCATTGATTACACCAAAGCTTTCGATTGTGTACAACATCAGCAGTTATGGGCTATTATGAAAAATATGGGATTTCCAAACCACCTTATACAACTCATCGCACTGCTGTACCAAGAACAACAGGCAGCCGTAAGAATAGAGGGGGAAACATCAGAATGGTTTGAAGTACAGAAAGGAGTAAGACAAGGCTGTACCCTTTCCCCTTACCTGTTTAACATTTATGCCGAGAATATCATGAGAAACGTAAGAGATGACCAAGAACACACAGAGTTTGACTCATTTAACATCGGCGGGTACCAGATCCCGGAAATCAGATATGCTGACGACACAGTCCTCCTATCGACCAACCCAAAAGGACTTGAACAATTACTTCTGTCCACCAAAAAAACACAGCGAGGCCCAGAATCTATACCTAAACACCAAGAAGACCAAAGTATTGACAACAGACAAAGTAAAGACCAAACCAGAAATTGAAATTGATAACGAAGAACTGGAAAGTGTCAATGAATTCGAATACTTAGGATCAATCATTAACAGCTCTGGCGACTGTGCAGTAGAAATTAAAAGAAGACTTGCAATTGCTTCACATAAGCTAATACAGATGAAAAACCTATGGCAAGGCACAAGCAAAGAAACAAAGTTACAACTGATCAGAGCATGTATATTCCCAGTAGCAACATACGGCTGCGAGACTTAGACACTCAATAAAACAGTTGCAAAAAAGATTACATCATTCGAAATGAAATGCTACAGAAGGATGTTGAGAATACCCTGGACAGAAAAAAAGACCAACAGAGAAGTACTGCACTCACTAAACGTACAGGAACATTGGCTCCTAAATACCATCGCAATAAGGAAGCTGAAATTTTTCGGTCATATAAAAAGACATAATAGTCTGGAAAAAACAGTGATGGAAGGCATGGTCCCTGGAAAAAGGGGAAGGGGTCGACCTAGACGACGGTGGACCCAGGACATCACAGAGAGTCTGAACTTGTCTTTGGCTGATGCAGGTCGACTTGCCCAGAATCGTGATGCGTTCAGAGCAGCTGTAATGGAGACAACGTTCTGGAAAGAATACGTCACATGATGATGAGGTAGTCAGATAAACAAATAGGCACATTGTGTCAGACAGACACACAGACAGATTTTGTTGACACTGATTTTTTAAATCGCTGTCATTTAACAATTTATTTTATAAAATATTCTTCTTCATTTCAATGCAGTATTAGCCTGATTAGGCGAATCTAATGTACACAGGTAGTCTCATAGCAGCTACTGCCGCAGGGGAGTTAAGTGTTAGAGACTTCACCAGCATTGAGAGGTGGAGTGTTTGGTTCCCGTCCTCGCTGCTTGTTATTGGAACTATTAGCTACAACACGTCAGAGAATGGGATCTTTTCTTCATGGTTTGGTTTGTTTTGGTTTGGAGGATTATCTTCACTACACACGGACAACTCCATCAGTGCTCCGGTCTCCTCCCTGTCTTCATGAACTATCCTCTACCCATTAAGACAGAATGTTCGACTCACAAAATGTTATGTATCATAATTTTCCTTTGTATTTCCTATGGATCATGTAGCCGCCATTGCAACTGGTTTCCCCCTGCAGTTATCATGTACAAAACAGTCACATGATCTTGCAGCTGTCGTTTATTTGTCATTTTATTTTACAAGACGAGGTTGCCAGCCGTCATGTGACGAGGTTGTCAGCCGCCATGTGAGGAGGTTGCCATTTCCCCATGTGACGAGGTTGTCAGCCCCCATGTGACGAGGCTGCCTGTCGCCATGTGACGAGGTTGTCATTCCCCCATGTGACGAGGTTGTCAGCCCCCATGTGACGAGGCTGCCTGTCGCCATGTGACGAGGTTGTCATTCCCCCATGTGACGAGGTTGTCAGCCCCCATGTGACGAGGTTGTCAGCCCCCATGTGACGAGGTTGCCAGCCGCCATACACAATCTCATATTAGTCAATTAGAACGACATGACAGGGTGGAGTTGTGATATTCTTTCTTTGTGTCTTCAGAGCCCGCCGGGAACTACACACGGCGCCTGGTTGTCTATATGTCTTCAGAGCCCGCCGGGAACTACACACGGCGCCTGATTGTCTATATGTCTTCAGAGCCCGCCAGGAACTACACACGGCGCCTGGTTGTCTATATGTCTTCAGAGCCCGCCGGGAACTACACACGGCGCCTGGTTGTCTATAATAACTGAGTAATTTACTAAATTTATTAATTGGACATTTTAGTTTAAAATATGTAATCTTTTACAGGCTTACAATGTGAGACGGATAGTAGAATAGGTATCGTTATAAATCACTCCCTAAAGCGTTATGCGGAAGACGCACTCGGTTATGGGTAGGCCACACATTGAGAAAACCTGTTGACAGCATTACAGGACAGCACTTGTTTATGAAATCCCCGGGGTAAGAGCGGTAGAGGTAAAGGATCCCATTACACGCCCATTGAGGCATATTGGGAATATGATGTTAGGCCCATATTTTCTTGACCATCGGCACACTAGGGGTGATGTGGTCAGCATCACGCCGGCCGCCTTAACCTTCTCAGAAGTTGCTCTGGTACCTAATTCATGAGGCTGGGTCGACGATAGAGCTGTTTGCGGTCTAAAAAATCCCACCTCAACTGGGGATCGAACCATGGACCACCGAGCCAGGAAGCCAGTGAACTAACCACTGTGCTACCGCGGCTAAGGGAGGTAGAGGTAGCCTGAAAACACACGGAGAAGAGAACTGGGGACATAAATGAAAGGTATAAAGATGACATGGAAATATTCCTGAGTAACGTCATTGTGCGTGTGTGTGTGTGAGTGTGTGTGTATAAAATATCCCTGAGTAACTTCATTGTGCGTGCGTGTGAGTGTGTGTGGTATACAAGCGGATGTCACAACAGGCAATCCTGGCATAAACCTTGTTCGCCTATGCTCCATTTGGGAGCTGAAGGGTAATGCATTTACAAGCTTAAGCTCAAATCTGTGCAGAACACAAGTCATTGTTTGTTCCTATACAACGGGATTAATAGGTGTCAGTGATGTTCAACTGTGTTCACAAACATTCGTGGACGTTATCCTTATCCAAGAAACAGGCAAAGGAAGCAGTTACAGGGACCGACTCCCTACACCAAAGTGGCCCACCATCACGATTCCCTCTGTGATGAAACATGTTGAGAACCCAGCATTGCATGCTGAGTTTCGGAAAATGTCGCGTGTTTGTTTCCCCTGCTCTGCAGCGGTGGTCCAACATAAGCCAAACTTAGAGTATAATGATGTGGTTATTCAAAGGTATCAGCCTTCGTTCAAGATTACTCTTGGCAGAGACATAAATAGAAGAAGATTGCTTCTATTTCAAGGAACATCTCAGGAATTTTAAGAAAGCAAGCATAACAACTGAGTTCATCTAAGATGTCATGAACTTTTTATCTTCCCGCCCCTTCTGTGAGGAAAAAGAAATTTCGTATTTTCTGAACCCCCAAATGAAATGATGCAGTAAAATATTACTTTAATAGCTCTGGGTAATAATGTATTTAAATTAATGAAGTCATACGGGTGCAATTCTCTCAATAATGATTAAATCAACTATAAAAATGTTAATATAATAAAGATGTACATAAGGGTGTCATCATCCATCACCCCCTGCTCTACGTGGAGCCTGGGTCTACCTCTGCTTTTGGGTTCCTTGTGAGGAAACCCGAACAAAGCAGTCCAGCACTTGCAGTGGTGGTTCACGAATCTAATCATATTATATGCTGAGGTTGCCAGCCACGTATGAACGTGTACATTCACAACCAATTTACACATGTTAAATGCGAAAATATAAAATGATAAAATGTACATATTACAACTTACTCCGATTACCAAGAATGAATTTACAGACTTTCTTGCACATGAAACTTTCGAATAGTGTCGGGCCATGGGTTTTAAGAGGCTGACTTTACAGGTAGTCGGGGTATTACTTTACTTATAATCCCAATGTTATTCTATATGTAGGTTCCTAGGGCTCGTAATTTCCAGTACTATAGTCGAGCTTTCTTTCTGTGTAATATCAGAAGAACCTCTAATACTTGGCCCTGTCCTTATGTTGGAATTCTGTTTCTATTCGTTATCCTGGCTGTCTGTGTCACGAGAGGGTATTATTGTTTGAAATGAAAGATATCCTGGACACAAAGTTGTATCAGGTGATACCAGGATAGTGCCAGATAAGAGACTGGTCTTATAAACAATACCCCCTTCTCTGAAAAGAGTAAGGGTGTTTGGACATCAAAGGTAAGATCAAGTTGTATAAGTTCCTAGGTATGATGATAGTGTATTATCCTAGGTTCCTAAATGCTCCTCTCAAGATCCTCCTCTGTTTATAATGTTAAGCTCTGCTAGGGGTATTAACTAAACTATTTACACTATTTACCAACAAGAACTGTAACTTAACTTAAATGATCTAAGTAAGTCTGTTGGTAAAATTTACAATTTATTTTGTACAAGTTTTCTTTTCTT
Source organism: Oreohelix idahoensis (assembly GCA_024509875.1). Taxonomy (NCBI): domain Eukaryota; kingdom Metazoa; phylum Mollusca; class Gastropoda; order Stylommatophora; family Oreohelicidae; genus Oreohelix; species Oreohelix idahoensis. Next base: position 61,706 of record JAMPIV010017173.1, on the reverse strand, counting down.
TGTGAAAATTTTTCACTAAACTCAAAAGTGATTACAACATAAAGTTAATAAAATCATTAGTAAAAATATTCACAACTAAATACAGTCTTTTAAATTTATAAGGATAGTTCTTCTTTCCTAGCTGATATCAATCTGGTTGTAGACTGTCTTTACTTTAAGATCAATACTAGATCTTCACAGTTACTGAATTATAGTCAATCTCTGACTAGGAATTTGCCTATCTAAATGCACTGGTTTGTCATCATTATACATCAGGTTCTTTGTGGTGATTCTGTTATACACTGGACAGTAGCCTTGTATGGCCACTTATCTGTAGTTCTGGTTTTGAAGCCTGTCACACTTCTGTTCCGGAAAGAAACTTTTAACTTTGTTTCCTCCAGGCAGTAGGTACTGGGTGGCTGTCCCTCTAGAATTAAAGGGCGCTCGCACCACTAGTTCCTTCAGTTGTGGCTGGCTCTTTAATGGTGTACTTTTATTACAGGATGTAACCCTCAAGTACATACAGTCGAGCTGTTAATGGTCATTCAGTCTGCTATCAGATGCAGAAGGCAACGGCAGTCTCTCTCTGACCGAATGGCGCACTCGCTGTAGTTTTGAAAATGTCTGTGCCTCCTTCCCATCGAGGGCAATTGCTTATATAGGTCATGGCCGACCGACACGGAAAGCAGTAAAACTGAAGTGTGTTTCATACACAAATCCAGAAATAATTTTGCAGAGATGTGCAGATATGGAAAACTAAGGTGTGACATTTCTTCGTTATTCCTGGACCGATTTCCTTCATCTTAGGCTTAAAGTACGCCCTGGATTATTTTTTTTCTTTCTAGATAAGCGTCTCTTACTTTCCTACATTCATCTTTTCATAAGCGTAGCCTAAACAGCAAAATTTTCGACTTGCCTGATGTCTCGATGCATTCCACTCGAGATTTCTCCATTAATATACCCCTACCGTGGAAATCTTTGCACATACTTATAAATGGACATTCCTATTTGTGAATTATTAACCTCTTCCATGCTGTACTTCGCTCATAATTCTGTAGATTACCTCTAATGATAATAAGGCTACACAGATTCGAAACCGGCCATGTTAGACCAATACGTTTGTAAACAACATGAATAAAAGTGCTTTTCCATTGGTCCTTCTAGCATACACTGTTATAAAGTATGGCGTGCTGTTGTGGTGTGAATGACGTGTTGTGAATCAGACTTCACGATAGTCTGAAATATCTTCTTGATGAGATGGAAATGCAGTGAAGTAATCTTAAAATGTTGTAGATTATAAGCGACATTTTCGCTCACCCGCCCATGTGGTTTCGTTGGAAAAAGCTCCAATCACATGTGGTTTATTTTAGCACTTCCATGCCAATCCACGCACGAATTAGGGTCTGATATCGGTAGGGATCTTTCCTCCAATACCTTCATCTGTAAAACATTCTGCATGACACACACGATATTTTCTTTACATGTCATTTAAAAATTCCTTTGTCTGTCTTTTATGACCATTTAAGGTCTCGCTTCTTCAGTTTCGCCTGTCATGGATTACAAACTCACTATTTCACAGATCTAACATTATAATCTCCTCCCAGATGTCATTTACTTGTAAAATGTTTATTACAAAGTCTGGACGGAAGCGATTACGTATCTTTCCGTGCTTCAAAATCACATTTGTTATCTTACTATTCGTGTCTTAATTTTTAACCAGATTGACATCTTCCGACACGTCATGTGCGAACTGACAACTTATCTCCCAATACCATTTGTGTAGTCATATTGGAACATGTGAACAACATGGTTTGTGTATCTTCCCAGACAGAAAGTCTGGGTTAACCATAGGAATTTCGCTCAATGTAGACTCTTACTCCGTCTGGAGCTGGCGATAAGCGAAAAATCGGTGTGGCAAGTTCGCTCAGCACAAACAGAAGTCAGTGTTATTTCAAAAATAGGTCGAGCTATTAGGTACAATTAAGGGAGTGACAAATTAGAACAAGATGTAATAAGAAAACTTTGAACTATGAAAGCGAAAACAACGTTAAGGTGCGGGTGAGAAAAAGGAAAAGGAAGGGCACAGAAAAAGTTAAAAAGATGGCGCAGGAAACTGTAAAGATCGAAAATTGACTCGTCATAGGAAATCAATGGAGCCCTTAGAGTTAGACTTAACTTCAGCTTTTATCTGGCTAGCTATGAACGATCTAACAATTACTTTATTAAATGCTGAGACAGCTGAGAAGTGGCTCTGTGTAGGAAGTGACGATTTCTTGGGAAAGCCCAGAACCAGAGAAAAAATGTTCGTCCTGTATGTTTGGAGAGCCCTCCTTAGATGGCGGGGAATGCACAGTACGTCACTTCCTACCCCTTTCTGACACGAAACCAAATATGAAGATCATTTTATTGCATATCAGGCCAGGATAGAATGCTCAGTAAAGAAACTAGAGCCCATGACTCCAACACAACAAGTGTCGGAATGGCACAAAAAGCACCAGAAACAGCCTAGATCTGCATTGTAGATATTGGCAAGGATTATTCAACTCGGAATTGTCTGACGAAAGAACGACAATCTCAGCAGGGGGTCGGAGTGGCTAAGAGGTATGGCCTCGAATTCTAGAGGAACCGGGTTCGATTCCCATTTCAGGAAATATAATTTATGGAAATTTTTTTACAGAACCAGTGGTCCTAATGATGTCATACTCTCCCTCCCCCCCCCCCCACCAGGTCGCCTGGGCAGTGGCATCGGATGCCTAGCTTTCTCGGATAAGGGCGAAACGATAGGAGGTCCCGTGTGCAAGTTGCGCACGTTAAAAATCCCACGGCAGTTGGAAATCGTAAAGAGTAGTCCATAAGGCCGCTGCCCTGGCAAAATTTAAAAATTAGAAACCTACTGTAAAAGCCCTGGTCAGTACTGAAAAAAGGGTGCCACTGTTAGCCAGCACTGTAAAAGGTTGATGCTGTAGAATAATGATGATTTCTTCTTCTCCTTACGCAGACCAGTGGTGATTATGATAGGTGCTGCAGGTAGAACAAAGGTCAACCCAACCGACGCAGGATTAAGCAGATATCGGGTGAGAGTGTAAAGTATAACGCGAATGCTGGAGTGTTCGTGTGTTGACCAGTATAAGGCACTCATTCACTCATCGCTACAAGTCACCGATACAGACTACTGTGGTTGTTTCGTACTGTTTATTAGGGACGCACACATCTGGACAGCACGGAACATAGTCATAGAAACATGTTGACAGGTACATCATTAGGCATTTGAACAGTAGATCATATTTCATGCAGCATTCAAATATGATGGACGATATAAGGAATCATTCAATGTTCTGGCAGACTATGGCCACATCCCCTAACTGACTGAACGCATCAGTGGGTGTGGGTGTGTAAACATACAAAGAGTTCACTGGCCGAACCTTTTCCTTGGCTAAGTTCTCCAGCAACATATAGCAAATATTTATGTAATAAAGTTAAACCACGATAGGGGTTTTCATATTAGTGAGATCTCCATATCACTGTCCGATAATAAGTTTGATAGACTGTTCTCTTGACAGCGATCTGTAACGATGACAGAAAAACAATATGGCTGCCTTCCTGAGTTTTGCTCACTCACCCAGCAGAAGGATAATGATAAGCCAAAGTTAATTCACAATTTGAATATCAATAATTTCCTAGAGTTTCCCTACAGTTCCACATTACTAAGGTTGTTACATGTAGACATAAGCTCCGTTGGGAAACCTGTCATCCTCAATAGTATCTCAACGACCAACGATGTTCGAAACACGAAATCCATCTAGGTCTAACCACTTAGAGATCATCAAAAAGAAGGGTCTGGTATTACCTGGAGTCCGAATTAATAACAAAGTGCATGAGGAGAATCTCTGACAAATAGACTCTTGCAGAGACACTAACTCCTCCTGAAAAACATGCACAAATCACTTTTCAACCCTTAAAAGGGACCAGCCCAAAATTACACACACAGCCATATTCGGCGGCATTATCGAGACTCCCTACGCATGCCTCGAAAACGAATACCTGCCCCAGTGTTCGGCACAAAGAATATAGTCCGACCTAAACATACAAAGATATACAATATAAGACTGAATCTTCTTGCACTAGACAAGTAATACATATGAATTCAGGCCAAAAACATATTGAACAAGATCAATCTATTTTCTGGCCCTAACAAATGAGAAATTACATAAATTCGGTATTCATCCGCGAAATCAATATTCAAGGGGCGATCATCCACATAATCAAAAGTATAAATCAAATCATGGATGATATAACTTTGACTGTAACAAAAGTAATCTCTTTTTCATATCAATTAGTCATGTCGTACATTTGTAATCTGTGCGTCAAAAATATGTGCGCAACAGATTACCACACCCCCCGGGAAAAAAAATGGTACTTTTTTTTTTGAAATACATCTAGGAGCAACATACAACAGGCTCACAACGCACGAATAACAATGCGCAGATGATAAGCATTCCAAACAAATGTAACGCCTAATGTGAGGCTATGTCGTCATATGGCACGACAAGTGAGAATATATCTCAAGATCTCAGAGAAAGTATTTCTCTAAGTATAAATATTTCCAGAGAGGTGTCACCAACGCATACTACAATACTGGCAATGCCACAATTTCTACAATAGTTTATCCAAAAATTTCATCTTAGGTATCTTAACATCATGATTATCAAAGACGAAAAACATCGAAAGACTAGCGGTGAATATACATCAATGAACCGCTAAGTAGTGATACAATCAACATATATGATATATTACATATGTGTACATATTTTAGTATAGAAAAAGTGTAGTAGAGTTAGACCTGTAGAAATCTCAGGATCTAACAATTAGGTGGAATCATGTGGGCATCTAGATAAGATATCTGCCATCACATTTTCTGAACCATGGATAGCTCGCACCGAAAGATGAAAAGGCTGAAGAGCAATCGCGTATCGCGTTGATCTCGCGCTCTTCAGATTTTTACTCTGAATAGCCGTAAGAGCTTTCTGGTCAGTTTCCACAATGAAATGCGCGCCAAGAAGAAATCTTTGAAGTTTCAGAATTGACCAAACCATAGCCAATAACTCACGGTCTAGGACCGAGTAATTCTTCTCTGCGGCATTTAGTTTCCGAGAAATATACATCACAGGATGCAGAGTTCCGGAGTACTCTTGCATTAGTGCTGCTCCAATCCCTGTGGATGAAGCGTCACTACGAAGAATAAATGTCTTATCTTTAGTAGGTAACACTAAAATAGGTGAAGTAGAAAACATAGTTTTAACCTTATCCAAAGAGGATTGACATTCTTGAGTCCAATGGACTATATTAGGAGACCCTTTCTTTAACAAGGAAGAAAGAGGTGACATGATTGAGGACAGATTCGGGATGAATCGTCCATAAAATTGTATGAGACCTAAGAGACTTCGCACTTGCTTTTTAGTCTTAGGAATAGAAATGTTAAGTATCTTACTTGTATTATGGTCCTCTGTTTTTAAGAAACCATGACCAACACTGTGACCTAAGAAAGATATTTCGCTAAAACCAATACAAGCTTTAGATGGTTTTGCTGTCATGTTATGCTCGCGTAAGATAGACAATAGTTCATTTAACCCGTTATAGTGATCTTCCCAAGTATCACTGAAAAGACAGATGTCATCAAGATATGCAATGACATCTGAGCGATGAGATAGGATTCGACGCATCATGCGTACGAATGTTGCAGGGGCGTTCATAAGGCCGAAAGGCATGAAATTCCATTGGAACAGACCCCTTGGTGTCGAAAAAGCAGTAAATGGTTTGGCGTGTTCGGATAGAGGAACTTGCCAATATTCCTTAGACAAATCAAGTTTAGTGAAGAAATGAGAATTCGATAGTCTAGTAAGTAGTTCTTCTAGTAAAGGCATAGGTTCAGCATCGAATTTCGTCACTTGGTTCAATTTGCGATAATCAACGCACAGACGTATGTTATTGTATTTTTTCCGTACAATAACCATCGGCGAAGAATATGCTGCCGGTCCCAAGCCCGGATGAAAAAGGAGGAGGGCGGCCTGCATGGAGGCCGTAAGGAGGCAGCCCCTCCACCATGCAAAGGCACAACAGGCCAATCACCTGTCTGCTTTAAATCATGATTACGCGAACTACAAGAGAGAAAACCGGACTGATTCTAAAAGCGACGAACTGGAACGGACTACGGACTACGACTTATGGAACTTGGAACACAAGAAGTATAAATTGGAAGGAAGAGGAGCTGGTGGAAGAGATGAGGAAAGCAAAACTAGAAATCCTGGCTATAACGGAAACGAAGAAAAAAGGACAAGGAGTCATGGATCTCGATGGCAACACGTTGCTCTACAGTGGTGTACCCATATCTGAAAGAGCTAAAGGGGGCGTGGGTTGCATTGTGGCCCAAAATCAAAAGATAGTATCAAGGGATGGAACTTTGTCTCGGAGCGCATTATGGTTGTAAAACTAAAAGAAGGAGAAACCATAGTCAACCTGGTCATAGTGTATGGGTCAAATGAGGATGAGAGAGCAGAGGTCAAGGAGGAATTCTTCGAGCTGCTTCAAAGGACAGTGGATGACTGCCTAGATGAAGTTATTATGCTCGGAGATTTTAATGCCAGAGTTGGAAATGACCATGCTAGATGGGGTGGAGTTATCGGAAGATATGGAGAAGATACTCTCAATGACAATGGAAAGCGACTCCTTAGATTCTGCAGTGAGCAGAATCTGATCATTACAAACACAAAGTTCCCCCAAAAGCGCATACATGCATACACTAGATGTGAACCAACCAAGAATGAGAAGTCAGTGATCGACTATGCCATTGTTCGGAGAAGCTCATTCAGATATGTCCGAGATGCAAGAGTCTGGAGGGGGCCAGAGATTGGAAGTGGTCACTACCTGCTAACAATCAAACGAACAACTGAAAGAGTTGCTCAGCCTAGGAACTGCCCAACATCACGCAAGAAACCAAGTAAACGAGCAGGAGAAATGAGCATTAGGACCTACAAGCTGAGAGAGCCAGAAATTAAGACCAGATATCAGGGGCTTATTGCTACAGCAGTGAGCAACACAGAAGAACGACCTGATGACTTGGAAACCCTCTGGAATAAATTCAAGGATATCATAAAGACAGCTGCTGCAGAAGCATGCGGTGAAGTCCGACTTGGGAACCAGAGAAAGAGGACACCATGGTGGACAGAGGAAGTCAAAGAGAAAATAAGAGAGAAGAAAATGGCATGGAAACAATACTTAGGAGCTAAAAACACAACAGGACAAATGGAAAAATATAGAGAATATGTGACACTCAGAACAGAAGCAAAGAACAAAGTGCTAGCAGCAAAACAGAAGTCCTGGGAAGAATTTGGAGAAAAGCTAGAAAAGATGCACAAGAAAACCAGAAATTGTTCTATAAGACCCTAAAGAACATGAGGAAAGAAAAACAATGCCCTCTCAAATTTATAAAGGACAAGCAAGGCAAATTGCTTACTGCCCCGAAGGAAGTAATGGAAAGATGGAAAGAATATTTCTCAGAACTCCTGGATGGTGAGCATGATGAAGCATCAGAAATGATAACCACTGACACAGAAGGGGAAACCAATGATGGTGAAGATGACATAAAGATGGAAGAACTGAGGGCAGCACTAGAGAAAATCAAGATGGGCAAAGCAGCAGGGCATGATGGTATAACACCAGAAATGGTTAAGTACATGGGAGCATCAGGCGACCTATTACTCTTAAAGGTCCTACGGGTAGCATGGTGCAACAAGACCATACCAAAGGATTGGGAGATTGCCATCCATAACACCAATTTTCAAAAAAAGGGTGACAATCGGGACAATGTGGAAACAAATAGAGGGGCATATCCCTTCTCTCAGTGTCCCTTGGTAAAATCTACTCTAGAATCCGACAAGTGTGAGACAGAGACTCCGACGCCTAGCTGAGCCACAATTGGATGAGGTTCCAGTGCGGATTCCGAGCAAACCGAAGTACTCAAGACCTAATCTTCACACTCAGACAGCTGATGAGTGAAAACAGGCCCTTGAGTATAAGAGTGAGATCCATCTTTGTTTCATAGATCTGGAAAAGGCGTTTGATCAGGGTCCCCTGGAGCAAACTTTGGGACTGTTTGGCAAGGAAGAATATTCCAGCACCTCTGATTCATGCTATACAGAGCTTCTACAAGTCTTGCAGAAATTATGTGAGGACAGCAAACCATAAGTCAGAAGAGTTCAGGACCACCACTGGTGTAAGACAAGGTGCTATCCTATCACCTTACCTCTTCATACTCCTTATGGACGATGTCATCAAGGCATGTAAGGAGAGAACAAGAAAGTATTCAGTGGGGTACTGGAAGATGAGACAGGTCAATATTTCGGAGCTGGCATTTGCTGATGATGTTGCCCTGATTGCTAAATCAGAGGCACATCTCCAATCCAACCTGCAAGTCGGGAAGGGAGAGCTGGAGAAGAGAGGGGTGGTCATAAGCAGCTCTAAAACAAAATCCATGGTGATATCACGAGAAGAAAGAAAACATCAGATTAAGTTGGGAGAACAGGTCCTGGAGCAGGTCGACCACTTTAAATATCTCGGAGCTATTATAGACCGAAAGGGAGGCATCAAAAAGAGTTGGCCACTCGAAAAGCAGCGGCTGGGAGACTTTTTTCAGGCCATAAATCGTGGATTCCTCAGCAAGAAAGAGGTTGGTAAGAAAACAAAGATGGCTGTATACCGCTCCACCTATGTCCCAGTCTTGACATATGGATGCGAGTCGTGGGCAATGACTACAACCCACAAAAGCCAGAAACCAGGCCAGGAAGAAGACAGCTAATAGAATGGTCTGGCGCTCTCTCTTCCAAACCTCTACACCTCACGGTAGAAGGGGAACGACTAAGTAAGTAAGTAAGAAGAATATGCTGATGTGGATGGTTCAATTATTTTCAGATCTATCATCTCATCCAACTCTTTCTCAACCTGAGCTTGAAAATGTATCGGGATAGGATACGGTCTGACTCTTATAGGATTATGGTCAGTAAGTATAATGTCATGTTCAATGACATCAGTTTGACCAGGAATGTCAGTAAGGACATCCTGAAATTGTTGTAACATAGTAGAAACTTGTTTCTGTTCTCCTAGAGATAACTCGGGAGAAACCGTAACATCTTTCCACGACTCATTAGAATGAAGTGGAATCATCGGAAAAGGGAGATTCACATCCGAGAAACTCGTTTCCTCATCCTGTATCACTGACAGCGATGAGTAATGTCCATGTGGGACTGGAGAATCGTCCGTTGCCTGGAAAACAGGTTGTAAATAATCCGGACGTTCATGGAATTCCATGAGCATGTTGATGTGGAAGGTTTTATGCTTTCCGTCAATATCAACGATATAGTCAACATCGGACACTTTTGATATTACATCGTACAGACCTTTCCAAGAAATAAGAAGTCTGTTTTCCCTACAAGGTAGCAAGACAAATGCTTTGTCACCTGGACAAAGTTGTCGCAAGCATCTCTTCTTATTGGCAAATTGCCTTGCCTTCTGTTTCGCAAATTCAGAAGAAGCAGTTGCCAATTTGCGTGCTTCGATAATCTTATGTCTAAGTGCAATGACATATTCGTAAGAGGATTTTGTGTCATCGACAATATTATCAGCAGTTATAAGGTCATGAAGTAATGACATAGGACCTCGCGGTTTCGCACCAAAAACAAGTTCAAAGGGAGAAAATCCTGTATGTTCGTTGGCGACCTCTCTGTATGCAAAGAGAGCCGCGGGTAAAACCCTGTCCCAATCCTGAGGATGATCTTCAGTTATCTTACCTAACAAGTTTTTAAGCGTTCTATTCAGACGTTCTACCATCCCATTAGACATAGGATGATAAATACTACTCAGAGATCTCTCTATCTTAAGAGTCGACATCACTTGAGACATGGTATCCGATATGAGTTGGGTACCATGGTCTGATAATATTTCTCCTGGGAATCCCAGACGAGAAAATATGAGCCAAAGAGCATCTGCAATATCGGCAGTAGTTATGCTCTTCAGAGGAATAGCCTCTGGCCAACGTGTGCACATATCCACACACGTCAAGATAAATTGGTGTCCTCTAGCAGACTTTGTCTTAAATGGACCGATGATGTCTATCGCCATTTTTTGAAATGGTCGAATTGGAATATCTGCAGCCTGAATAGGTGCAGCATGGCGTGGATCTTTGGATTTAACTTCTTGACATACCTTACAAAATCGACAATAGATTCGTATGTCCTTGTTCACAAAAGGCCAAAAGAAAGATTCAAGAACTCTAGATTTAGTACGGGAAAAACCCATATGCCCAGCACACTGTGAATCATGAGCGTGCTGTAAGATTTTAACTCTCATATTTTTGGGCACAAGAATTTGAGAATGACTAGACTTAGCGGAGTCTTGTACCATACGTACAAGTACGCCATTCTTCATCGTAATCCAAGATTTACGATTTGTATCTTTATTTGGATCACCTTTTGTTGCTAGCGTGAAGAATTTTTTTAAAGTAGGATCATCTTCCTGTTTCTTTATGAATGAGTCACGAGAAATTTCCAAGGGATCACCTTGGTTCTGTGTATCGTTATCTTCAGAAGTTGAAGATTGAGGCACGTTAAGAGCTTGAGCCCTAGTGACTACAGCATTAGCAGTTTGCATATTCCTATTTTCCCAATCAACAATTTGTTGCGGAGTGCATTCTTTCACTCCATGAATGCGACCGTTTATAAGATCAGCGATCGGATTCGGGAGAAGACATGCGTGTACATCTCCTGTAAAGAAGGGAGTAGCAATGTTGACAATGGCAGTAGAGTACTTCTCCAATGTGCCACCAAATGTTACGCATTTGATTACTTTGCCAGTGGCTCGAGAAGGATCTATGAGTGACTGCCTCACTCCAATGGTTGTGCACCCGGAATCAAAAAGAATTGAGACCGGAGTACCATCTACTAGACCTCTATTCAAGACAAGAGCACCTCTTCCATCATGCGCGACTGACGCAGGGAGAGCGGGAAGAGGATGACCACAGCTTAAAGTAGAAACCGTGGTTGGATCGAATAATGTTTTGCATTGGGAACATTGAGATGCTCTACCAAAATCGAAAGCAGAACATCCCACATTATTAGAGTCTTTCTTATCATTAGCTTGATTACCGGCTTCATGGAACTCTTGCTGTGCAGAGTTAGCCTGGTACTGTGATTTACGTCTTTTATATTGTGATCTACCTCGATTATCATAACCTCTATAGTTATTATTGCCTCCTCTGTTATAACCCCTATTTGGGTTTGAATCATAATATTCATGATCATAATCATCATGCTCATTGTAATGAGTGTCTCTGTAATGTTGGTTTTGTTGTTTCCATAAAGGAAAACTTGGGTAGTTCCTATAGTGACTTCCTTTGCGGAAATTTCTATAATTATGGCCGCCCTATATCGAGGACTGTCAGCCCGATTCCAGTTCTTCGGAGAAGAACCCTGATTTGAGTGGTTACCTTGGTTTTGATACTTATTCCAGCTAACCTTTTTATCAAATTTATTTTGAGCTCCTTGGAATTTGTGTGAGTAATTATTATTGTATTGTGTTGCTGACGCAACTGGCATACCCTCTTTAATCTTAGTGTTGCTAAGAGTTACGTCAGGGTGTGCCGTGACGTATTGGTCACAAAATTCTTTCATTTGTTTTAGTGTTTGAGGTTTGCGTTCGTGTAAAAATTCAAGGAATTGTTTGTTCACAGAGGACATGATCTTGTCTCTGAGCAACAAATCCATAAGAGCTTCATATGTTTTCTCTATTTTGGATAATTCAATCCATCGTTGAAATGTAAGACGTGCTTTTGCAAGGAATTCTGAGAATTCTACCCCTGTCTCAGGTACCATTGTATTAAACAAAATACGATAACCTTCCTCTGACAGTTGGTACTTCTTTATCAAGGCTGCCCTGATAACTTCATAATTATCCTTGTCAGCTTCCTCAACCAAACATAAACTCGTCAGAGAATCACCTTTTAGATTCTCAGACAACTGATTAGCATATTGTGATTTATCCACATTATGAGCTCGACAAGCACGTTCAAATCTATCAAGCCAGAATGTTATGTCATCACTGGCAGAGTTGAACGCTGGTACCTTGACCTTGTAAGTAAAGGGTTTACCATTACCACCAGATGATTGATTAACATTACTCATATTTGTCAATTTCATTTTTTCTAACTCAAATGCTAAAAGTTCTTTCTGATGTTCATGTTCTCTTATTTCTTTTCTCTCCTGAGCTTCTAATTTTTTTCTTCTATTAGAAGTTTTCTCTCCTCAGCAGCAGCTTTTTTCTCCTCAGCAGCAGCTTTTTTCTCCTCAGCTTGCATCTGCAATCTGAAATTCTCAGCATCTATCTTCTTTTGTTCAATTTCTGCTTTCCATTTATTCTCATCTTTTTGTTTTTTCTCCTCTGATTTTAATGCAATGGCAAATTGAGCAGATGAATATTCTTCCAATTCTTTACCAGACTTACCAAGGGTTAACCCTTGCTGGATAAAGTAATCTAAATTAGCCATCCTGTCTTATGAAATCAGTAACCTGAAAAAGTAAATAAATTACCTTATCCCACTTTAATGGGAGACAAGTCTATACTATAGACTTGTATACTCACTTTATTTTATTTCACTCTCTTAGTCTTAGTCAAAGACCTTATATGGTTATCTTGTTTATAATGAAACAAATGACCACTTGAGTACCTGTGGAAAATAATATCTTTCTATCCCAATCAATGTGGGAGACAAGCCTTAAACAGGTCTTGTATACTTCCTTGTACAGTAATAATAATAATAAAGTACTGGCCTGTACTATCATATAAGTGTATTCAAATATACCTCCTATTATCTGTCAACTAAAGACATTAACAAAGGACAAGCATAAAAGACAATATGAAAACAATTGCAGAAATCAAATTAAATTAAATTAAATATAAGGAACTGAGGCAAGTAAATAATCACAGAATCTGTGATGATAACTGCAATGGACTAAACAAAACAAATGACGTCACAGAGTATAAATATAAATGGTGTATAGAAATAAATTATAGGACAGAGTAGATCTACAAATACGAACAAATCAAACAAAACTAAGGAACACAAAATTATTAACAAAAACAACGAAGAAAAACGTGTCTTAACAACTAACAGAAATAGCAACAGGTTGTCGCTAGCAAATTTCAATTAAGAAATTTGCTCCCTATGGAACACTAGTACAAGACCAATATTACTCGGTATTTCTTGTGCTAGTCACCTCACCAACCGCCCACGGACATATAAACAACTATACATATACACAAATAACATGTAAACATCAATAGCATAAATGCATACATTAATTAATTAAATGTGTTGTGGTTGGAATGTGTTGTAAAGTATGCTCAGTATAAATGGTACAGCTTTTTAATTACTCTTCTTCTTCTTCTTCTTCCGTCCTTAGCCACCGACCGTCAAAGCAGTCAGTGACCATTACGCCTATTGGCGTCTTTAGGGCAACGGCAAATCAATCCATTTGCTGTTGTTTCCGTAATCGAAGTGACTATAATTACTCTAACTGCCACTTTTAATCAATTTCAATTTGATTTATTTTATTACACAGTTCAAATATTTTTTTGAGCACATAGAAGATCCAACGATGAAATTTATGCACTTATGTTCAACAAAACTGCAACAACAGAACAGTTTATGGTCTTCCAAAGTATTCAGCTCTGTACTGCGAAGAATGTCAACACGTACTGACCCAGATTCACTTCACTTGTCAGAACAGGTCAATCTGACATCGACTGTATAGTTCCTACTGGTGTTGATGTGTGTCACGTTTTGCCAAAATAAACGCTCTTGTAATACTTGGTGACTTCTCACGATCAAAACTGCGAAGGCTGGACCCAGGGAACTGGCCTACCACTGTAAAAGCCCTGGTCAGTACTGAAAAAGGGTGCCACTGTTAGCCAGCACTGTAAAAGGTTGATGCTGTAGAATAATGATGATTTCTTCTTCTCCTTACGCAGACCAGTGGTGATTATGATAGGTGCTGCAGGTAGAACAAAGGTCAACCCAACCGACGCAGGATTAAGCAGATATCGGGTGAGAGTGTAAAGTATAACGCGAATGCTGGAGTGTTCGTGTGTTGACCAGTATAAGGCACTCATTCACTCATCGCTACAAGTCACCGATGCAGGCTACTGTGGTTGTTTCGTACTGTTTATTAGGGACGCACACATCTGGACAGCACGGAACATAGTCATAGAAACATGTTGACAGGTACATCATTAGGCATTTGAACAGTAGATCATATTTCATGCAGCATTCAAATATGATGGACGATATAAGGAATCATTCAATGTTCTGGCAGACTATGGCCACATCCCCTAACTGACTGAACGCATCAGTGGGTGTGGGTGTGTAAACATACAAAGAGTTCACTGGCCGAACCTTTTCCTTGGCTAAGTTCTCCAGCGACATATAGCAAATATTTATGTAATAAAGTTAAACCACGATAGGGGTTTTCATATTAGTGAGATCTCCATATCACTGTCCGATAATAAGTTTGATAGACTGTTCTCTTGACAGCGATCCGTAACGATGACAGGAAAACAATATGGCTGCCTTCCTGAGTTGTGCTCACTCACCCAGCAGAAGGATAATGATAAGCCAAAGTTAATTCACAATTTGAATATCAATAATTTCCTAGAGTTTCCCTACAGTTCCACATTACTAAGGTTGTTACATGTAGACATAAGCTCCGTTGGGAAACCTGTCATCCTCAATAGTATATCAACGACCAACGATGTTCGAAACACGAAATCCATCTAGGTTTAACCACTTAGAGATCATCAAAAAGAAGGGTCTGGTATTACCTGGAGTCCGAATTAATAACAAAGTGCATGAGGAGAATCTCTGACAAATAGACTCTTGCAGAGACACTAACTCCTCCTGAAAAAACAAGCACAAATCACTTTTCAACCCTTAAAAGGGACCAGCCCAAAATTACACACACAGCCATATTCGGCGGCATTATCGAGACTCCCTACGCATGCCTCGAAAACGAATACCTGCCCCAGTGTTCGGCACAAAGAATATAGTCCGACCTAAACATACAAAGATATACAATATAAGACTGAATCTTCTTGCACTAGACAAGTAATACATATGAATTCAGGCCAAAAACATATTGAACAAGATCAATCTATTTTCTGGCCCTAACAAATGAGAAATTACATAAATTCTGTATTCATCCGCGAAATCAATATTCAACGGGAGATCATCCACATAATCAAAAGTATAAATCAAATCATGGATGATATAACTTTGACTGTAACAAAAGTAATCTCTTTTTCATATCAATTAGTCATGTCGTACATTTGTAATCTGTGCGTCAAAAATATGTGCGCAACACCTACCCACAACAAAAATATTTTACAGAATGTGTGATTCCTATATACACACATTGAGATTCTCGACGGTGCTACGGAGTTCGTGCACTGTGCTGAGATCCTCCTGTGTGATCTAAGGGGGAAGATCGGAGCACTGATGGAGTTGTTCGTGTGCAATGAAGATAGTCCTTAAAAAACCAAACCAACCCAATCTCATCAGCCCTAATTAAACAACAACAACATTGCTATTTCGTTATGTCCTGCAATATTGTCAATGAGACTGTGGTAGTCTAGAGCAGATATCGGCTAACGGTTGATCGCATCTACCGGTATATCACAGAAATGATTTGGTAGATCTTTACATGAATAAGAAAGAGGGGGGAGAGGGAAGAGAAAAATGTTTAAGCTAGGAAAATTTCCTACTAATCTTCTCCTGATAGAATTTCAAAGCCCAGTGCCCCCATGATTAAGGGTACAATTCAGCAACCAGTTTAGTCAAGAAAGGTGATTCCGGCAGATATTTTAAAATGGTTCATTTTACACTTGAAACTGATATTCCATCTAACTCTGCAGGCATGATTTTAATAGAAAGTAGACCTTTAGAGCAGGGGCGTGCTTAAAGTATTTGGCACCCGTGGCGAAGCCTACCCTTGGTTCCCCCCCCCCCCCCCCCCCCCCCACCCATAAAGAAACACACAAGTATATTTTTAACATAAAGAACTATCATAATAGTGTCCGATGGCACCCCTTCCTTGCTGTCACGCGTAGCAGACCGCCCCTTTGCATCACCTAAGTACGTCACTGCTTTAGAGAGGTCGTTGTTTTTAATGTAGAATCCCACACCACCTGGGGTGCCGACCGCTGGTCTAGATTCTGAATTCCAATCGATCCCTTTTCTTTTAAAATAATCTTCATGTAAGTACTCGCCTGTTATTTGTAATTTTAAGAAATTATATTAAATTACTGACATAACAAGACTTGCCACAGCTCATAATCTTTTTCTTTTCCCTCCTAATGTCAAGACAGCGCGATAAGGAAGATCAATACATTAATGTTAATTGTCACTCGCACTTCCCCCTTCAAAAATCAGATAGCGCGTTGTTGAATTCAGTGTTCCGTTGCGTGTGAGATGGCGTTTCAATCTACTTTGTATTGCTGCGCGGATTAGGCCAAGTTTTGTTTACACAGGGGGGACTAGGTTTCTCCCAGTAGTTTGGGACTTGTTCTCGTAGCAAAGCAAAACAGAAATTCGGTTCATCGTAAGGTCGAATATTTGACAATAACAGGATCGAGAAATAACTCACAGGATATGTATAGAGATCGAGAATGAGGAACAGAGGAATTCTATTAAGTTCCACATAGTTTAGGAAGCACTGGCGGATCTAAGGGGGTGGCGACGGGGCGATCGCCCTTCCCTTGGGTATTTGAAAACCTTTATTCCATATTTGGGACTTATATGTAGTAATCGTTAGGTCGGACGACGGACGAATTAAAACATGTCTGGTACTAGACAATAGTAAGTACCCTAAAGATTACGAAAATAGTTCGCAAATAATTCTCCGTTGTGGGACAATGAAAGACAATAACGGGAACCTCCGCACAGCAAGGAGGCAAAAGAAGGCGCCAGGCAGGGGGACTTCACTCGAGCCGCAAAAACAAACAGCGGACTTTGTGACAAGAAGAGGATAATTTCTAAATGGGGCGGCCAATCCCAATCAAAATATGTTATGCTATAATATAAAATATGTATGAATTGTTATCAAATGTAGTCTCTTTGTAGTTGTACCTTACGTTTATGTCATTTGTAGTTGTACCTTACTTTTATGTCATTATGTTATAAGTATCTATATTTATTTTATACAAATGAATATTTTTGAGTTACTGTATAATAAAACAATGAAGTTGTCACTTTTTCTTTTAAATTCCTTATTTTACTTTTTAATTGTCTAAAAAAATGTGTAAATAAGGAGGGGGGGGGGGGTATCATTCTAATGTATCGCCCCTCCCTAGGACAATTCCTAGATTCGCCAGTAGTAGAACGTATACCGTATTTATTGTCTTGTTATTCACTGCATAGGCCGGCGGTAGGCAATCTAGCAGCTGTGTAGATCAGCCTACATGTAACTTCTACCTTAGCTACACGATCTACTTCTTACAATCACATCAGCGAAGCGGTGGAAAATTAACAGCAAATATTTTAACAAATGCTAACTTCCCGTCAAAGACAATGTCTCTTTATATCGTATACAGTTGACGAATAACGTGAATTCTATCTAGTTAGCTAAATTGTAAGAGTGGCTTAGAAATACGGCGTCCGCCTCTAATTCTAAAGGAAGCAGGTTCGCCCCCAGCACAGAGAATATAAGTGATGGAAATTAACAGTGGTTTCTAATGATGTTATGCTCCCTGGTCTCCTGGTTAGCGAGATCGGAAGCCTAGCCTTCTCGGATAAGGGGGATGGGGGGGGGGGAGGAGAGGCGGTCTGGTGTGCAAGTTGCGCACTTTAAAATCTCTCGGCAGTTGGCAATCGTAAAGAGTAGACCATGCGGCCGCTGCCCTGGCAAAATTTAAAAAACCAGGACACCTACCCACCACAACAATATTTACAGAATGTGTGATTCCTCGCTGGTGCTATGGAGTTCGTGCACTGTGCTGAGATCCTCCTTGTGCTATCTAAGGGGGAAGATCGGAGCACTCATAGAGTTTTCCGTGTGCAATTAAGATGGTCCTTAAAATCAAGCCAAACCGAAGCTAACTTTGGGGTGCGGTAAAGGTAGTTTTAAACTTGGAGGCACCGTGCTTTTAAGTGCCGGTGAAGAGGGCTAGTCCGAAATGTACCTAGGATAAAAATTATTGATTTCCCTATCCGTCACCTGGAGATCTACCACATTGTGCCTTGGGATCTACCGGTAGGACGAGAACGACCAATTACCAA
Source organism: Oreohelix idahoensis (assembly GCA_024509875.1). Taxonomy (NCBI): domain Eukaryota; kingdom Metazoa; phylum Mollusca; class Gastropoda; order Stylommatophora; family Oreohelicidae; genus Oreohelix; species Oreohelix idahoensis. Next base: position 43,354 of record JAMPIV010017173.1, on the reverse strand, counting down.
CCACTGGTGTACACGACTGCTTTGTTCGCTTCTATTTCCTTTCACATCATAATCTAGTAGTTATTTGATTTATTCATGTAGTGTCTCTTATCGTGGGTATGTCGTCTCTTCATTATTTTCGGTCCCTGGTGTTTTTCGACTCTGTTGCTCACTTTCTGTTAAACTGTACTGTTAGGTGTTACTGGTGAAAAGATTGCCGGCTGTAAGATGGTAGTGGTGAAAGGATTACCGAATGTTAAATGTTACTGGTGAGAATACTGCCGGTTGGTAGATACTAGTGGTGAAAAGACTGCCGGTTGTTATATACTAGTGTTGAAAAGACTGCCGGTTGTTATATACTAGTGGTGAAAAGACTGCCGGTTGTTAAATGTTACTGGTGAAAAGACTGCCGGTTGTTAGATACTGGTGGTGAAAAGACTGCCGGTTGTTATATACTGGTGGTGACAAGACTGCCAGTTGTTATATACTGGTGGTGACAAGACTGCCAGTTGTTAGATACTAGTGGTGAAAAGATTGCCAGTTGTTAGATACTAGTGGTGAAAAGATTGCCAGTTGTTAGATACTGGTGGTGATAAGACTGCCAGTTGTTAGATACTAGTGGAGAAAAGATTGCCAGGTGTTAGATACTGGTTGTGAAAAGACTGCCAGTTGTTAGATACTGGTGGTGAAAAGACTGCCAGTTGTTAGATACTAGTGGAGAAAAGATTGCCAGTTGTTAGATACTGGTTTTGAAAAGACTGCCAGTTGTTAGATACTGGTGGTGAAAAGACTGCCAGCTGTTAGATACTAGTGGTGAAAAGATTGCCGGTTATTAGATTGTACTAGTGAAAAGATTGCCGGTTATTAGATTGTACTCGTGAAAAGATTGCCGGTTATTAGATGTTAGGTGATGAAAGGTTGTCGGTAATGACTGTAACAGAATGGGGCGGCTCCTATCGATCTTTGTTTCAATCCGGCAGTATCGGTACAATTGTGGTACTGATTTTTTGTGTGCTTTCATTTGTCGCACTTTCGTTCTTTCTTTTTCTGCTATGTGTAGCAGGTATTATGTATTTTCCTTCTTACACCCTTCTCAGGGATAAGTAGACATGTCTCGTTGTTATCCATTTCTCCCTATGTTGCAAGGAGTGGCAGCGACCTAACCATGTTGGCTATCGTGGGCGCAGCGGATATCAGTACACAGATTAACACGTCAATCCCCTCAGCGCAGTGCTTAATCACTGATAAGACACGAGTGCACTCATCACCAAAGCTTGGAATACGGGGAGACAACCGATCGACAGACATAGATAAGAGATTACTTTCTGATAAAAGTAATGATTGTTACACTGGGAACACGTTGTTATATGAGTTTACCGACATGTTCGTAAGTGTGTACTCAAGGGCTAGCGGATATATGTACAACCCATTTTCAGAAAAGTAATGTTTGAAATTTTGCATTAGCTGAGTCATGCAACATATTCAAATCAGATTGGCTGAGCCTTTGAGTCGCGCATAACAAAGGTGTGGAAAGGCAGGGAATATAATCTGACCATTTTCTCAAGCTATTTCACTTGAGAAATCGCTCGCCAAGATACCAGACCTTGCTACAGTGAAGAATTAGAATTCAGAATTCCTTCTTAACATACCGGACACCTTCTATTGGAGTATTTATCAGGACTTACAATATAGCCCAGGACATCTCTTTCATATTAAATAAGGAAACCGGGACTGAGGAAACTGAAGGACCACACACGAAGTCAGAGAGGGAACTTATTAAATTAACGACACCCCAGACGCGTGTAAGAGGCCGATTCAAGTCTCTTTTATTCATTTGAGCAAAAATTCTATGAGCCAGGACTGGCGTAAGTTGTGATTTACATTTTATATTTTATTACTAACATGTGATCTAACATATATATATACTGAAGCACATTAAAAACGCACCACCTGTATAATCCAGGAACAGAGTGTGAAATATAAATATAAGTATTTACAAGTTTATATATTTGGAATCTTTATTCATTTTCCTATGAATCCATGCTGGTCATTAATTTGTACATTTGATTGTTATGAAATTCATTGCATTATGTGCAGGCAAGGGAGAAAACCAAAAATGCAACCAATAAAAAAATTCATTCACACTATCCTCAGTATCTGGTATGTCCACCGTGTGCTTGCAAACAAGCTTGGCAGCGGCTCCGCATGGAACGCACAAGTCTCTGAAGGAAATTCCGGGGAATCAAGTCCCATTCACGTGTAAGAGCAGCTTCGAGCTGTTGCAGATTAGCTGGAGAACCTTGCCTGTAGACTCTGCGTCCAAGCTCGTCCCACAGATGTTCTATAGGGGACATGTCTGGTGATAGGGCAGGCCAATCAATCGTCACAATGTTCTGCTGCTGTATATATTGCTGCGTAATGCATGCGGTGTGCGCACGTGCGTTATCCTGCTGGAGAAGCTGCAAGTCTGGATAATTTGTGAACGCAGGAGCAACCAATGCATCCAGAACCTCATCTCGATATGTCACAGCATTAACATTTCCACGGAAGACGTGAAGAGGCAAGCGATGGTGAAAACTGAATCCTCCGCAAATGTGAATACTGCCACCTCCAAATCGGTTGTGCTGACGAACACAGCAATCTGCAAAGCGCTCTCCACACCGTCGCCAAATCCGCATACGTCCATCAGCAAAGGATATGTTGAATCTGCTCTCGTCTGTGAATAGGACAGCATTCCACTGCAGTCTAGTCCATCTGACATGTTGCTCTGCCCATTGCAGGCGCTGCTGACGATGTCTGTGAGTCAAGTTTGGCCCAACATAAGGTCGTCTTGCAGTAAGGCCTATATCTCTGAGTCGTCGTATGACTGTCACTCGAGAGACTTGCCCACGTCTACCCACTATTGCTTTTGCTGTTTGACTTGCCGGGAGAGAACGATTCCTTAGGTGACTCAGCACAATATGACGATCTTGCGCAGGGGTAGTAACTCGTGGTTGGCCACTCCGAAGTCTATCCCGGGCACTGCCAGTGGTTCCGTAACGTTCATTGAGACGTACAATAGTGCTGTGGTGGCAATTCATCCTTCTGGCAATGGCCCGCGAGCTCATTCCGGTCTCCAACATACCAATGGCTCGTTGGCGGTCGTTTTCAGATAGTCGTGGCATTTCAAGCACATGTACTGGGTGTTTTGTCTCAACGGCCTTTTTATACCGAGTGCATTGCCACAACACGTACACATTTTCAGGGTCATAGCTGTTGAGAATCGTGTTGCACGTGTAACTTTCATTGTTTTCATGTAGTCTGTACACAAACCCGTGGGTTGAATCATGCACGTTCCATTCCAGCAGCCACTCGCTCTCTACCTCATGACAAACACTGGGAAAATCCATTCCCACACCTTTTTTTTCCAGCTTCTCGGCATCAGTATATATAATAGTGGTGCGTTTTTAATGTGCTTAAGTATATATGTACGTATATATTACCATGTGAAGTTTAATATGTGAAACTCGCTAGTGGATGTCACAGTCGTTTGAGGCTGGCAACTTCAGCGTATAGAATGATGATTCATGAACCACCACTGCACAGGCTGGTGATTGCTTTATTGATAGTTTCGTAAAGAGAACTAAAAGCATAAAGTAGTTCCCGGTTCCATATGGAGCTGGGAGGGAAAGATGAAAGAAATGATGTACATCCTAAGTATAATACTTACATTTTCAAAGCAGTGTAAATGTCCATATAAACATAGTCACTTTAAAAGTAATGCAAGTTTTCACGCTTTAAACCAGTGTAAATGTCTATGTGAAAATATTCATTTTAAAGTTAATGGAAGTTTCAAACTTTTCAATCAGTGTAAACATAAATGAAAACATATTCAATTTATATTGTGAACACTTTTCAATCAGTGGAGATGTATATGTAAACAGACTCTATCTGTATTATTACCTTTTCATTTAAATATAAAGTAACTATGAAAGCTATTCTATTTAAATGTAAAGAAAGTTTTATCCCGAGGGATTAAACTTAATTCTCATCGAGGATAAAGTCTGAGTTAATTGGGATGGTGGTATGGGAAGATAGGAACCCATAACTATAGGTTGGAAAACGCCATACTCAGAAGAGCGTTTCGTTCTATTCTTTTACCGTAGTTATTGGTGGTACCAGCAGAAAGTACTATCTCTGGAACAAGAAGGGAACAGTGGCCTAAGCTTTAAGACGAATGACCCACTTGGTAGACTCTCCTTGACATTTCTGGGAAACCAGCTACACCCGACAACCTTGACCAGGGACGAGCGTGAGCAGTGTGAAAAGAACCAACCCATAAGAAGGAGCAGAACAGTCACTGGCAGCTAAGTTCAAATATATGCTGCCACTTGAACTTCTTATAACATTTCACAATCCATAACGACCATGATGATAACTTTTCTTGATCAATAACTAATCAAATTATTTTTCAACTGTTAAAATTTAAGTGATTATTAAATTTTGTTATTTGTAATTATTCAAATTTAACTTCGATTTAATCATTTTAAAGTTACGGCATGTTTGTCTCAGTCAATTTACTACACACACTCTAGACAGAGCTATACTAGAATAATAAGAATTCCACTGAGTAAATCAGGGGTGGGGGCTTAAACGAGCTGAAATTAATAAGTGCTTAAATCCTTTACAAAAGCGTCGGCAGAATTACAGAGTTAACATACTCAGCCAAAGCAGTATTGTTCTCGCTTATTCTGAATATCTTGTGAAGACTCCTTTTGTAATAGAAGTGTCATCACCCTTCTATCTACATCTCTGCAGAGAGTAATCTTGTGTGAAGCTTTGAAGCCCATATTGGATACTCTTGAGTTTCGGCCACTGTTGGACCACTACTGCAAAGCAGTGGAGGCAATACCGTCACAATGACACAGGACAGCTACAAAGTACGAGGCCCCGGGAACAAAGTAAGTGGCGCCCTCCTTGTGGGCTCAGCTATAATCAATATACAGCCATTTTCGATCAGCCATGTGATTCTTCTTTCTTCTTCTTCTTCGTTCGCCCTGAAAAGGACGGTGGTTGCGTTGTGTCTGTTTACAACGTAGCTGTGATATCTGCACCTTTCGGTTGACACATCCGACTTCTGCACGGCATTTTTTAGGACCGGGTTTGCCTTCCCATTTCGATCCACACTCGCTCAGCCAGCCTGCACAGCTGCAGACTGTATCCAGGACCACCACGTGGAGGTGGAGTGCGGTCTTGACCAGCTCTGGTTCGCTGGTCCTGACGCAGGCAGTCAAGCTATGAGTCGCTGACTGCGGTCTCTATTGCTGCGTCTTGAGGTCGCAGTCATGTGATTCTAACCAGGTTGTACTCGCGTTTATTGTTTCGTGGTTTTTACTTAGTTCTCACTTTCTTTCCCTTCTGTTTTTGTTTGTCTGTCCCTGACGAAAGCCTTGTGGCCGCAACACAGTTTTTGTTTTCTTGTCTTTTGTCCTAGTAAGATGTATTACCTTTTATTCCAACACCCTCCCCCCCCCCCCCGGCCCAAACTTGCAACTCCCCCTAATCAATATACAACAAGTTTGTATTTAAAAAATGTAACTACTTACTTCATCATCATCATGAGCACAGATCTTCAATAAGTGTGTGTCAGGTCATCCTGTCCTGTACCATCCACTCAAGATCTTTCTATGTCTTCTGCATCGCTTTCATTTCTGTGCCCACAATCTGGGATATACTTACACATGATCGGAATATATTAAAAGGATATACCTAAAGGCGCCAGTCCTTTCCGACCTCTACAGGTAGTTTCTGGAGCAATTTGTTTTACATGATGAGGTTTGCAACCCCATGCACAACCTCATATTAGCTGCCTTGTACGACATGCCTGAGGATACAGTAATCATATATTTCTTTGCCTCTTCAGAGAACTCCGAAGACTTCACGGGGGATGTGTTATTATATGAATATTCTATATTCTATTTTAGATCACATTAATATCTATTTTCATTCTTAACACAGTCCCCTCATAGTCTTCTACATCATTTTCCACACTCTGACCAAAAAGATACAAGTTTTATTGCTAAAGTACGCACTTTAGTTCCTCACTTAGAGATCTAGTCATACCACTACAACCCTTCTATTCTACGCAAGCATCCATTTATGAACTAATGACAAGAACTAAAAAAAGCACCAGTATGTCACGGGTTTCGACTCCCCTGCTCTGTAGTAGTGGTCCAACAACGGCCAAACTATAATGATGAGGGTATAATGATAAGGGAATTAAACGTTATCAACCTTCGCTCAAGATTACTCTTGGCAGAGATATAAATAGAAGGATGATGATGCTTCTATTTCAGGGGCCTCACAGGAACGTTAAGAAATCAAGCATGACAACAGAGATTATCAAAGTCGTCATGAACTTTTTATCATCGTAGACAGAAAGTCGGAGGTAACAATAGGCCACACTAGCGATAAACGATCGAAGTGGCCATTCCACTCTTACGCTTAATCCGTGTGTTTACTGTTGTCAGGGGTTACCTCCCCTTTGTCCTGCAGCGATGGTTCAACAATGAGTATCTAATGTGGGTCATCAAAGGTATCTACCTTCGCACAAGATTACTCTTGGCAGAGATGCAGAAAGAAGGATGATGATGCTTCTACCCTGAGGGAGTATTCACAAGATATTTCAGTATTCAAGAACAATGCTGAATGTGTCTTAGCAATGTTAACTTTTATCTGCCCGCCGCATTTTGTAAAGAGGTATTATATAATTTAATTTAGCTCGTACAAGCCTCCAACTGAATTAACAGTAACATTTGTCTCATTGGCTCTATATAGATATAGATTAAAGATAATGAATCATGCGTGTGCACTTCTCTCTGTAATAACTATATCAATTATGAATTTGTAAAACAACATATAACAAATTTAATGATCAGTTACTTTTGAACAAATGTAAATAAATAAGAGCTGGTGATTATTAAAATGTAGGTGTCTTCATAGAAAATATGTCTTTTTTAGAAGCTTAATATTGAAAAGAAAAACAAAGTTCTCCTGTATTTAGCCTGCTAGAAATGTCCCTTAGCAGCCAAAATGATGAAGTGCAGATGCTGCTGCTTCCGTCAAGTCGTCTCTGTGACAAGTGCACGTCTCCCGATCAGTTCAAGAGGTAACCTCTTCTGATCAAGGCAGGCATCTTCACCACCCGTGGAGCGTAGGTTTCCAGTGTCGATCACAATCTTTGAACCCCAGAATAGTAGTAAAACTGGTATCGTAGAGTACCTCAAATGGTCTCTTCGATTTGTTCCACAAACTTTAGAGGAAATAAAAGAACAAAACCTCTGCTAAGTCATTGCTTTCCTGATATTAATCAGGTGCCTTTCCCGCTGTTTGTCAACCGATTCCTTTCTCTGAATTTTTTAATCTCCCTGAGCGTACATCATATAACTCAGGGGATACGATAAAAAATCACCATTCTTTTAGTTAATTTAATTGAAAAATAGCGACTGAACAGCCTTGGTGAACATGTTTAAGTGTACATACACTTTATTACAAATGATAGTAAATATATACATAGGATGTCATCATCATCCACTCCCTGCTCCATCGGAGTCTGGGGTTACCTCTGCTTATGGTTACATGTGAGAACTAGCACGAAGCAATCACCAGCGCTTTGCTGTGGTGGTTCATGAATATATCATTTTCACATGCTGAGGTTGCCAGTCTCGTATGGACCTGTATAACCATCAGCAAGTTCAAACATATCAAATTCAAAGTATAAAATAAATGTTACAAATTACCCCAACTGTTTGGGAATTCTAGACTTCTTGCTCAGTAGAACAGTCTTGGCAACTTGATAAAGATGGCTCGAACACGCGTCAGGGGTATTATTTCTAATAAGAATCCCTGTGTGACTTTGTGATTAGGCCCTATAGAAGTCAGGTTTCTGTATTAAAGAGTAGTTTTTCCTTGCTGTATTGTTCAGAAGAAGTTCCGATACTCGTTTTGTCCGGTCCTATAAGGTCAGAATCCAAACTCTATTCTTTCTTGGCTTCAGTCCGAGCTGTCTCTGACGATTCTGGAATGCAGTATGTTTTAGCCTCCACATTTGCTAGGTTATATTGCAGTTTTCCTGCCCACACTTCCAACTGGCGTTTCCGACAAAACTTCCAATCGGAATAACTGTTTATTTCTGACTCTCCTGTGCTCCAATCCATAAGCAGAATGCAGTGGGTTGTCAGTTATTTACTTTCCCCCGCATATTTTAAAATATCATTTTAAATCTTAAACACATGACCTCATCTCCCATATATGGCCCGACTTCTTCCGTCCCTCTTAACCTCTCAATTACGATTTGTAACCTCGCCTGCAGAAAGTGTCATAGCTAATTTGTCTTCATATACAGGTTTCTCTGTAATAATTACACAGACAATGTCTGGACGGAAGGGATTAAGCAATTTTCACTTGTACTTTCCTGGTACCCAGGAGGATAAGCCACGACATATCGCAGACAACATCTGGTCTTCCTTTTGTATTATCCGCCCGTGTCTGAATGCGTTTGTAGTGAACAATGCGCCTAGAGCTAGACGGTCGTTTTCACGGTTACCGTCGGAAGTCAATCTGGTTTAACAACTTAAACGATTACAGTTAATCCTTAAGGACGTTCAATGAGCCGTGGAATAACACTATCGCAGTATGAACAGAGGTGAACAAATCTAAGGCGAGGCGATGGGGCAGGTTTGTGTGAGAAAAATTAAGAAATAAATGGAGAAAGTAGGAGGGAAAGAAGGGGAGTAAAAGGACATAACCAAAATTCCGTCACAGCTGTCTAGCTGGAAGTGTGTTACCTTATATTACACAGATACTTCAATCTACACTCAACATGGTTTCAAACAAAAGTCAGTGATCAAATCAATTAGTAAGGGATGGTCAATTAGGCCCAGACATGACAAGAAATCTTGAACTATGAAGCTAAAACAACTAATACTATAAGAGGTGAGAAAAAAGGAAAGGGAAGAGCACAGAAAAAATTAAAGGATGGCACAGGAAAATGTAACGATCGAGATTGTTTTGCCACACAATGGATCAAGAAATGAGAAGAAAACACTGATGATGGATAGGACACAGATTGGGACCTAAGACGCGTCAACAGTGAGAAATGCAGTCAGCGACCCATAGCTAGACAGCTTGCGTCAGGGTCAGCGAACCAGAGCTGACCAAGACCCTACTCCACCTCCAAGTGGTGGTCCTGGAAACAGGCTGCATCACTGCAGTCTGGCTGAGTGAGTAGGGATCGAAGAGGGGAGGCTAACCCGGTCCCAAAAATGCCGTGCTGAAGTCCGATGTGTCGGCCGAAAGGCGCAAATATCGCAGTTTCGCTGTAAACGGACACAACGCAACCAACGTCCTTTTCAGGACGAACGAAGAAGAAGAAGGGCAGGACACAGATTGAGAAAACCTGTTGATAGCTTTACCAGACAATCCCTGTTTTGGAACTCCCAAGGTAAGGGAGGCAGAGGACGACCAAAGAACACATGGAGAAGAGAACTGGAGACAGACACGAAGGGAATGAAGAAGATATGGAAAAACCTTGAGCTGATGGCACGTGACAGGAAAACCTGGCATAAGTTTGTTGAAGGTCTATGCTCCTTTGGTGAAAGAAAGAAAGAAAGAAAGAAAGAAAGAAAGAAAGAAAGAAAGAAAGAAAGAAAGAAAGAAAGAAAGAAAGAAAGAAAGAAAGAAAGAAAGAAAGAAAGAAAGAAAGAAAGAAAGAAAGAAAAGAAAAGAAAGAACGAAAGAAAGGCGAAGAAGTACGCACGTTATCCCGCAAGAAGATATGCAAGAAGATATGTATATACACACACACACACACACACACACACACACAACAGAAAACAGTATTACATTATCCCATTAATTTAAACTTCGTAACAGGAACCATAATTTTGTAGAGTAAGCTTAATTTTGCTTTACAATTCTGTCCCCAGTTGACGTCCTAACATCACCACAGCCATCTCCCACTTCCCAGCTCTACGACAATAAAAAGGGAAAAAAGAAAAATCTCCGTAGCCTGTTATCCTAAAACTTGGTTACACTCTGCGCATTGATTTGTTGTATTACCCGCTAGGACAGGCTTGTATTGGGAACCAGTCGAGGATATAATCAATTTGTGTCAAATGTCGGCTCGGCCTGTAACCAGAGGTTTCACAAATTTCAGTTTTATCGATTTCATGAGAAGTCCAACATCAGATGTTGCAAATTTCTCCCTGTATCAAAATGAATTTGTGGAAATGAGAGAGATTATTTTCAGAGAGCCCGGGGAATGATGAACCGGTTTTAGTTTGAGGGGTTTTGTTTGTGTCAAAACCGGTTAAGTTTCACTTTAAAAAAAATCAAAATCTCTCTCTCTCTCTCTCTCTCTCTCTCTCTCTCTCTCGATCTATCTATCTATTTATTTATATATCTCTCTCTCCATATATATATATATATATATATCTCTCTCTCTATATATATATATATATATATATATATATATATATATATATATATATATATATATATATATATATATATATATATTTTTTTTTTTAATTTATTTATCAATTTCTGTATGTCTGTCTGTCTTTGAAAATTGTATTACTACAGGGCAATTATATATATTTCTTAGGAAGGATAGGATTCCGTTACACGCCCATTGAGGCATATTTGGAATATGGTGTTAGGCCCAGATTTTCTTGACCGTCGGCACACTAGGGGTGATGTGGTCAGCATCACGCCGGCCGCCTTAACCTTCCCAGAGTTGCTCTGGTACACATTTGGGGCTGGGTCGACACAGGAGCAGTTTGCGGCCTAAAAAAATCCCACCTCATATGGGGATCGAACCATAGACCACTGAGCTAGGAAGCCAGTGCACTAACCACTATGCTACCACGGCTATTTCTTAACCAAATAAAATAAAGATTTCGTTCGTTAGTTCGTTCCTTCTGTCTGTCTGTCTGTATATTCGTCTGCCTTTCAGTCAGTTAGTCTATCTGTCTTTATGGTGGGTTGTCTCCCCTGCCATGCAGTAGTGGTCTACTAATGGCCAAACTTGAAGTAAAATGATGAGGGTTTTCAAAGGGACCAAACTTGGCTCAAGATGACTCTTGGCAGAGATATCAATAAACGGATGATGTTTCTATTTTAGGGAGTGTGACAGGTATTTGTTGAATGGCAAGTATAACACATGAGTCTTCTAAGTTGTTATAAATTTAGTATTCTCCGCCCACTTCTGTGAGAAAATATGTTTTGACTCGTATTTTATGAGTACTCAGCTGAAAGTGATTCAGCAAAATATTAATTTGATAGCTCTATATGTATTTTTTAAAATTAGTCAAACGGGTACAGACATCAAATTCACTCATCTAAGTGAATAACTCGACTAATGATTTATAGACTAATGATTTATATTTACATATCTTCTTCTTTCTTCTTTGATCCATAGCCGCCAGCCATCAAAGCAGTCAGTGGCCATCACGCCTGATGGCGTTTTGTAGGGCAGCAACAAATTGATTCCACTTTGCTCGGTCGGAGACCATCCTTCCTACAGTGCCCCAACTCTAGTTCATTCTTTGCATCTCAGCTTCCACAGTTCTCCGCCAAGTTGTTTTTGGTCGGCCTCTCTTTCGTTTTCCTTCCGGGGGTCCATAGCATAGCTGTTCTTGTGATGGTATCAGGGTCCCTTCTGAGGACGTGGCCAACCCAACTCCAGCGTCTGCCAGCTATGATGGTGTGCATGTCCTCCTGGTTACTCTGAATAAGTAGTTCTTGGTTGCTGATGGTATTCGGCCAAAAGATTCGGAGAATTTTCCTTAGGCAGAGTGTGTGGAAGGAGGACAGTTTCGACATTTCCTTCTGTTACTCTTCAGCATTCCGCACCATAGAGAAGCACAGAAAGTACACAGCTCTCATACAGTCTTAACTTGGTGTTTGTGCTGTACTGTGAAGACTTCCAAATGTTGTTGAGACTAGCAAAGGCTGTTCTCGCTTTATTCATTCTGTTGTTAATGTCCTTTCTCTGAGCCAAAAGTCAGTCAGTGATCCCAAAAACATTTTGGGATCACTGACTGACTTCTGGCTCAAAAACATTTTGGGATCACTGACTGACTTCTGGCTCAGAGAAATAGTTAAGGCAACTTGTTGAAGATGCCTCTTACACGTGTTCTGGGGTGTTACTTGGCAATAAGCTCCCACTTTGACTCTCTGTTCAGATTCCGTTGGATTCTGGTTTTCCGTGTTAATGTAGGTAGAGTTTTCCTGGGAGATAATTCCTCAAGATGTAATAAGAAAATTCTGCATGTTATTTAAAAGGTCATTTTCCGTATAAGGAGTTGTTATATCCGTCGAAACGCAGTAATGATTGCACTACAACTCCCTGCATTATCACAAATAATGTCCTTGTAACACTTCCGTCCGGATGCTATTACAACATTCCGTCCTTCAGGTGCATGTCTGTAATATGTCTTATACATTTATAATTCTATATTTTGCATTATTAACACGTGAAATAATATGTATATATTGACATGTGAATATTAATATGTGAAAATTGCTAGTGGACGTCCAAGTCATACGATTCTGGCAACCTCAGCATATAGAATGATGATTTCATGAACCACCACTGCAAGGGCTGGTGACTGCTTTATGCGAGTTTCTTACAGAGAACTAAAAGCAGAGGTAGTCCCAAGTTCCATATGGAGCAAAGCGGAGATTATGAGAGAATGATGTACATACTTATTATATTATTAACATTTTCAACCAGTGTAGTAAAGGAAAACATATTCAATCTATATTATTAAGCTTTTCAACCAACGTAAAGTTAAATATAAATCTATTCAATTTAAATGTAAAGAGAGTTTTCGCTCAATGGGATTAAAATTAATTCTCATCGAGGGTAAATTTCTGATGGGATGGTGGAATAGGAAGAGGGGGACACGTGAGTGTGTGTCAGGAAAACGCAATACTCAAGAGGGTATTTGTTCTTTTCTTTTGTGACACTAGTGTGTGGTACCAACTGAGGGTACTATCTCTGGAACAAGTGAGGGTGTAAGTGACCAGTTTGGTAGTTACTCCCTGACACTTCTTGGAACATGCTTCAACTTTCAAACTTGACCAGTGACGAGTGTGATCCAGTCATCTATCTGCAAAGACCTAAACATCAGCTGGAGCAGAACCTCATTGGCAGCTAAGTAGAAACATAAAAGCTGCCAAGTGAATTCTTAACCAATACTCCATAACATCACTCGATGATGATTATTGTTAAAGAATTACTCATGTTTAAACTGTTAACTATAATTGATTATTAAATTTGTTACTTGTATAAAGACAAATCTAAAGCTGATTTAATCATCCTGAATGTACTACATTCGTATGTCTCAGACAATTTCTTAAAAAAACAGAGCTATATAATAATAAGAGGAATTTCGCTGACTTAACTCAGCTGGGGGCTTGAACCTTGAGGTAGAAGCATCATTATCCTTCCATCTACAACTCTGCCAAGAGTAACCTTGTGCGAAGGTAGACACCTTTGAAGACCCATATTAGTTACTCTTGAGTTTTAGCCTATGTTGGACCACTACTGCAGAGCTATGGGGAGGCAATCCGTACAGCCAGCACTGGATGCTTTATTGCCTTCATGGGGACAGATGAATTATGGTTTATTCACTGCTGGTTCCAAGTGGAGTTTTGGCTATTACTTCTCCAGGAGTCGAATGTTTTGGTAGATGCACGTCCAATGCAATGCTGGCGTAACAGCTCAGAGTGTCCTCAAGACACGTCTGTTATAGGTGTCTAGCGTCGACTTTGAGAGCGACAAAATTCCTGCCTCGAGTATTATGTCTTCTGGTGTAAGCATCAGATGACCTCCGCTTCCCTGCACCATTTCATCCTCCTCAGAATTTTTCCCGATGCCCCAGTGCCTTAAATCTCAACCTATCCCCATCGAGTCAGGTGAAAGTGGTTTATCAGAGCGGAAAACTGCTATTTACTTATATAAATATTATATATATATATATATATATATATATAATATATATATATATATATATATATTGGCATGGTTCATATATATATATATATATATATATATATATATATATATATATATATATATATATATATATATATATATATATATATATATATATATATATATATATATATATATATATAATAGTTTTCCTATTTTTTCTGTCCGTTTGTAACTCCCGAAAATAGTAACACTAGCCACTGAAAAATGCGCAACGGTGTGCACGCGCCAGTAACATCTTTCTGTGAACGGCGTGTGCATATTCAGACTTTATTTAACACCGGATGTTAAACAAATATTTTGGTTTTTAATACGGGAAGAAAAATGCGCTAATGACGGTGTGCACGCGCCAGTAACATGCCTCAGTGAACGGCGTGCATATTCAGACGTTGTTTAACGCAGGATGTAAAACAAATATTTTGGTTTTTAATCTTCCTCTTCTTCTTCAAGTACCGTGCCTAGTGGCATAGGAGATCATGTATCTCCATAACTTCCTGTCTCCAACACAATTTATCAGTTCTGCTGTTGACTTCTTTCCATGCGGCATAGGAGATCATGTATCTCCATAACTTCCTGTCTCCAACACAGTTTATCAGTTCTGCTGTTGACTTCTTTCCATGCGGCATAGGAGATCATGTATCTCCATAACTTCCTGTCTCCAGTACAATTTATCAATTCTGCTGTTGACTTCTTTCCATGCCACGATGTCAAACTGTTCAGTATTTGCTCTCTTTGACTTCCCTATCTCTTTTTTCTTCAATCTTAACTGTTGTTACGATATATTCCAGCTTTCCTCTTCTCATAACATGCCAAAAAAAAGGTGGATTGTTTCTTTCTAACTTGTAAAATAAGTTTCCTTTTTGCTATTAATACCGTATCATCAGCGTATCTCAAGTTGTTTATATTATGTCCGCCGAATGATATTCCTGGCATGTCCTCTACAGATCTCATTATATTTTCACAGTATAGATTGAACAGATCCGGTAACAGCACACATCCCTGCCTGATACCCTTCTTTACTTGCTGAAACGTTCATTTTCGGCTGCTAATTCTTACAGCTGCTGTTTGTTGCCAGTACATGTTCTTTAATATCCTCAAGTCTTTACCATCAATGCTGATACTTTCTAAAATTTTGATAATTTCCTCATGTTTCACATTGTCAAATGCCTTAGTGTAATCTATATAACACAAGTACACATATGACTTCACCTCTATGGCTCTTTCTATTAATGTTCTTATAATATATATGTGACAGGGTGGGCGAGATGATGATGATACTATTGTGATATGTGATCACTTTCTTGCACACTCGCAACCGACCCGATCAACAATAAAACTCTGATTCTAAGGCAGGGGCTGTATTTATTTATACAACCCAGTCAGTGGCAATAAGCACACACAGCAAACATTAAACAAAGAAACCAACAAAGAAAACACCCAGCCAATGCTCTATTGCTAATCTGAAACAGAAACAAAGCACCGGCTAGTGAAAATCATAATAGTTAAATAATCAGAAACACCATGCTCTCACCTGTCAAACCGTCCTTCTTCCACACTGCGTGAAACATTCAACTTTCATGCACACACACGCACACACACATACATGTCGTCTAGCGATACTAGTAAGGTGTTGTGCTTGAGGCTGGCAATCTCACCGAGTAACATCGGTTGCTACCGAAACCACTACTGCAAGAGCATCTGAATGCTTCATGCGGAGGCAAACCACACTGGTGGCCCCATGCTCCCTCAGGAGCGGAGAAGAGAAATATATATCTCCAAGTGAGCCCACGTGCTCTCACAAACCATTCTACACATAACCATAATTAAATAATAATAAAATGAACATAAATAATATTCTACTATATGTACAACAAATACTCTCAATAATGAGAATAAGCTACTACCTCTCAACCGATCCACATCAATATTCGTTCCTGCACTCTGAACATGTCGTAAGTGACGACTGGTGCGCCTGGCCACAAGCGTGTCGTATATGACCCCTGATGAGATTGGGAACTCATCACATGAAACACATCGTTACCGAAACAACCACTGCAATAGCATTAAAATGCTTCTTGTGGGCTTGTGATGGACACCAGTTGCATTGGTGTTTCCATGCTCCGCAAGGAGCAAACAGAGAAACACCTGTCTCAACGTGCCTTACGTACAAATGGGTGGTATTGCGCTCACCAGAAATCTAAATACCTAAAGCTAGATTCATCTTCTCAAAGGGAACTTTAGCACTACAAAACTGTGTACACAACAGATGTAATTAAACTAATCTCAAAGTAACCCATTAAATATATACAGTAGTATTATGATCAATTATTGTGAAATACACTTTAACCTAAACTATCTCTTCCATTACTGAAGAAAATTACATTAACCTGCCTTCACCCACGTGTCAATTCACACAATATAACATAGCGTAACATTATAGGCTTATAACACGTGATAACTAAGAGTGTTAATGCAGACTCCTTGGCGCCTTCTTTATTCACAGTCATCAACACGTGGCCCCCAGGTTGCCATCTTCCCAACTAGTTAATATTATCTAAATTAAAGTAATAGATCGCTTCTCTGTCTGGTTTCATGTATGAAATAGTTTGCCTTTCTTGCCCGGTCTGATGAATGAAATAATTGCTACTAAACTCTTACAGCTGTGATTTGGACTTAACACTATTAAAATCTATCCACACATATTTTCACTCATCTATCATTTCAGAACTAAATCTAATGTCCTGGAAGAAATCTCCTTAGGAAACACATCCTTTTATCTATTTCATTAAACATTAGAACAGACACGCTGAATACTAATAATAAAACTAGATCACTAAAGCTAATCTAAATTAACTCACGTGTCATGTCCTTGTTCTTCTGCTACCCACGCAGGGCACCTCGTATCTTCGTTTTCTCTTGTCTGGACTGATCTTCAAATAGGCTCTTCGCGTTCGTTCGTTCGTTCCTTTGTCTACTATGTTGCTGTTATACCCTGTTCAACCTGAAAGTTGGTTATAATTGGGGTATATATTGTATTTAGTTTCTTCGGTGCTAGCCGGTTGTTAGTCCTGAAAAGGACCACTAGCTGACTGTCTGGATACCTCTTAGTTGCTTGTCTGTTTATGGTGTCGTGGCGTTCTCATGGTGTTCATATCCTGCCTTACGGGTTACAAAAGGTTATATTTGGGTATATAGGGTGTTAATGTCTGTGCTGGTATCACGTTCCTAGTCCTGGAGGTGATTGGTCCTGAAAAGGACCACTGGCTGCCTTTTCGGTCTCTACTATTCGTTGTCTGTTTTGGCTACGTGTTGTTCTATGGCTGTTGCTATTATCTTTGGTAAGAAGCCCATTATGGTTTTGATGATTATTTGGTGTTCCGCTTCTTTTCTTCTTTCTTGATGTCTTGTTAGTACTTCTACGATTTCGGTTATTATTTTGTCTTTAGTTTCTTTGTTTTGCTCTCTACTTTTTGTAAGGATATCCTCAACGATCCTTCTCTCTGTTTCAATTCTTTTGAGGATTTCTTCGTTCTCTTCCTTTAGCTCTGTGAGTTTGGCGATGTTGACTTCTATCTCGTGTTTGATGGATTTCATTTCCTGTAACATTGCCTGGGCGCTCTGTAAGGCTTCTATTGTTTCGTCTCTTATGGCATCTGAGTCTTCGTTGTGTTGCTTGTTCGTCTCGACTTTGAGTTGTTGTTTTATGTCTCGCATCTCTGTGGTTAGTTTTACCAGCTGGGCTCTTGTGTGCTGTTCCTGTTTGACAGTGTCGCCTGAAGCCACTCGGTTTCTTGCTTCTCTGAAGGAGATGTTTTTTGTTACCGATTCCTTCAGTATGGCCTTTGTCTCATAGAAGATCGGACATCCGCGGTATCTTGCCCCGTGGTTCCCGAGACAATTTGCGCAGGTTCTGTTGGAGTTGCGTTCTTTATAGTTGGTATCTTTTTTCGTTTCAGGACATTCGTTGTATGCGTGATTTCCCGCACAGTACCGACAAACTGTCTCTCTCCTGCAAGTTTTCTTGGTATGTGAAAATTGCTGGCAGTTTGAGCACTGCATAACAGGAGGGATGTACTCTTCTGTTTTTCGACATCTGTCGTCTAGGTTTATTTGTCTCGGTCTTGAAGTCCCTTCAATAGTAAGGATAACTAGGTTTGTGTCCTTCTTGTCCCATGTCTTCAGTCTTTCCACCTGTGTTATTTTGATATTTTTGTTTTCTGTTTGCAGGCGGCTGTGGACTTCTTGTGTAGACCGATTGTTGTCGATCCCTCTTACCACTATCTTTTTGGTCTTCTTGAAGATCTCTGTGACAGCGCCATCTTGAGATCTGTCGTTCTCGGCGCTGGCCCCATCTGGTCAGCCATATTGTCTCTGTGGTTTAGTGCCTGTTCACCCCATTATCTTCAAGCAGATTTATTACAAGGCCATAATAACGCCTACAAATTAGTTGTGTTTTTGCTCTAGTTGTGTAAATCTGTGTTTTCATGCATTCTAGAGCAATAATCGCGTGTGGCGCAGATTAATGCGCGTAGCGCGCAGTAAGTTGAGTGGTTAGGCCAGGGCTTATAAAAGGGGTAGCAAGCGGCGAAACTGGTCTATTGTTGAGAGAGCCGCCCAGAAGAGAACAGACGAGCTTAGACAGAGCCAAGCTGTAAATGCCTTGAGCACGTGAGTTAATTTAAATTAGCATTAGTTTTCTAGGATTCTGAAATTATATCGATGTGGCTATTTTAATGTTTAATGAGATAAATAGGTAGATAGATAGATGTGAAAGTTTAAGAGCGATTATTTCATTCTTCAGAAAGGCAGATATAGTGTGAGGCTATTTCACTGGAATTTAGATAAGATTAACGATAGCAAGATAGCAGCCTCGTGGTGATAAAAAGCGACGCCAGCGAGTCGGAATAACACGCACCGCGTGGTAAATGTTACGCCAGGTGACACGCTGTGTATTTAGTTCCAGTTTGGTTTAAGTCGAGAATAATTATATTTTATTTCTTTAATGTAAAAAGTATTGAGCGTATTTCACGATGATTGATTATTCTACTGTTTATCTTTAGTGGTTACTTTGAAGGGAGAATAGTCATTTATATTTCTGGTGAGATGAGAGCCACTCCTTGGTTGCGTAAGGCAAGTTGAGACAGGTGTTTCTCTGTTTGCTCCTGGGGGAGCATGGAAACACCAATGCGGCTGGTGTCCACCACAAGTCAACAGAAGCATTTTTATGCTATTACAGTGGTTGTTTCTGTAATAATGTGTTTCATGTGATGAGTTCCCAATCTCATCAGGGGTCATATATGACACGCTTGTGGCCAGGCGCACCAGTCGTCACTTACGACATGTTCAGAGTGCAGGGACGAGTATTGATGTGGGTCGGTTGAGAGGTAGTAGTTAATTCTCATTATTGAGATTATTTGTTGTACATGTATTGAAGAATATTATTTTATGTCCAGTTGATTATTATTGTTATGTGAACATGGTTTGTGAGAGCACGTGGGCGTACTTGGAGATGTATATTTCTCTTCTCCGCTCCTGAGGGAGCATGGGGCCACCGGTGTGGTTTGTCTCAGCATGAAGCATTCAGATGCTCTTGCAGTAGTGGTTTCGGTAGCAACCTATGTTACCCGGTGCGATTGCCAGCCTCATGCACAACACCATACTAGTCGCATTGGACGACACGCATGAGTGTGTGAGATAGTTGATGATATCAGGTGGGCGCATGTTTTCTGTATGGTAAGTGTTATTATCCATGCTATTGATGTTCACTTAGACGTTGTTTTATTTATTATTTTTCAGACAGTCTATGAACACTGACTGGGTGTTTGTTTGATTGTTTGTTTGGTGTTCGGTTCTGTTCGGTAGAATTAAATGTTGATCTGCATAAGGCTTTGGGTTGCTTGAATTGTTAAGTCTGCTGCTGAGAGGGTTGCAAGCAACCAATAATTGCAGCCCCTGTCAAACGATCCTTTATAAATTTTCTTAGTGCACGGGTCTTGGGTGTGAGGCACACCTAGCCCCTGTCACATCTCCATAGTCACTTCCATCTGGTGGGGCAGCTGGACTTCTTTGTGTCCGGACTCTAGTTCGACCATCAGTTCTGTTGTCTTCTCCGTGTTATTTAGCGATATTATAACACCTTTTTCGTGCCTTGCAACTCTATTAATGCTTCTCCTGCCCGTTATTGCCTCTAGGATACCGATCACTTTATCGTCGGGTAGGGCCCTGAGCGAGGCCTCACTCCCCGACATCTGAGTGATCTTTATGGTTCTCTCCTGTAGTGTCTGGTGAGAAACAGCATTTCTCTGCTTGCGAAGCTGGTACTTTCCGACATCTGTCTCAGTTTGAGTGTGTGGTCTGCTGGACGGATTCACATTCTGGTTGGTTGTCTGCCTCTGATCTCGTTTTTCCGATGTTGCCTGGTCGCTGTATGATGGAGACTCGACTATGATATCTTGTTTTGGTGGTGGATTTATTTTGTCGGGTTTCATGGCATTGTTACCCTCTGTTGATGAAGTTCTGTGGCCTTGATTTGTAGATGTTATCTGTTCACTACACAGTGGAGCCGCCGCCTTGACATCTTGTTTTATCGGTGGTGATGCTTTGCCCGGCTTCGGAGTCTGGTTGTCCTCTACCTTCGACGCTTTGGGTTGCTCATCGTTTGTGTCACTGGCTGCGTTGTTTGGCTTCTGAAAGGGATCGGCCACGACACTAGTAGTTGGAGTAATCGTGCTCCCCGGCTGACTCTCTTTGTTCTTTGCAGGTTCTTATCTGCTGCTGCTGACAAGTGTTTGAGGGCTTCTATAGACTTTCCTCTTTTTCGCTTGTGGCTTGGTACGAGTCATTTTAGTGAATTCCGAAGGCTGCGTTCGCCCTGAAAAGGACGTTCGTTTTACTATAGTGCTGTCTTCCGAAAGGTTTTCGCTGTGTTGAAATTATCAATGCTGGCTGATGGTGTGCTATGAAAAAGAGGCTCTTCGCCGGCTCGCTATCTCTTTATATAGGCCCTAGGGCTAATCACTCACAAGAGTAGTGCGCGCGCAGTAATTGGGTCACTAAATAACACACGCGATTATTGCTCTACAAGGCACGAAAACACAAATATAACCCACAGCTATTTCTAGACTTTATTGTGGCCTAGCAATATATCTTCTTGAAGATTTTGTAGTAATCAGGCAGTGAACCACGTGTGGTGAAGTGGGATGTTATAAATATTTATAGGGGACTTAGTGTACTGACTGAGATCAGCTGTGAAGGTATCTATGTCTAATAAGAGTAGTGTATTATAGATAACCTTACTTGCTGCCACATATGTATACCTCAGTCAGAATTATTCTGGAATAGTGTGATGACTACGTTATATGTCTAGGGTATGTGTATGATGAAGTGTAAGTCATAACAACAACAGACAGATAAACAATTTAATTTATTCCACCACACTTGACAACACTGTGACACTCACATACATAAAACACTCTACGGGGATATCTTAAAGGAGTCACTGATAACTTTTCAAATAACAATATGTATTCAGTGCTGTCATGAATGTATATGTGTCCTGATTCAAATACAAAGGGAACCAGGAATCACAATCAATTTTAATTACAAGTTATATGTACAGAATTTATCAATATGAATCTTGTAGTGACATATATTATTAATAGTATCCTATGTGTGTCAGTTGTGTAGTAGTAATCTGAGGTAATACTGGTTTTGTTTTGTTCAAGCTCTGTTGGTATTTGTCATCATGACTTCAATAGTTTGTCTTTGCTGGAACTAGTATTGGAGATGTTCTCAGTTCCTGGCATTAAAACAATTGAATTCCCCTCTTAATTTTATTTTAGAATGTCATTTTAAGATGGGGGTACATAATGTTGAGCTCCATGGCCACACTCTCTTATCTTTCGTGATGACTGCAGTAAAAGACTCCTCTGCTCGATTACTTTAATGAGTTCTGGAGCCACCCCACTGGTTGCTATATGGACCAAGGAGTATGCTGTCCACCTCTGGCTTTAGCAAAGCTCTGACCAGGTGCTGCTCAATAACTTTAAGACCACGGTCCCTGAAACAAGAAGGTTGTACCTTCTACGTCAGAACTAATTTACACTCTATTTCTACATTGAGCACAATACATCACAAACATTGAGTTCAGAGCGTTAGACCAACTGTCAGCTTCATCTGAAATACTTTATACCAGTATTTCCCTCCCTAATGGTTACTACGCCTCTGCAATTCCAGCATTATTTCTTTCTAGTCAATAATCTAGGTGTCAGTGTACTGTTTGGCCATTCCATGCAGTTTTACTTTCCTCCGACACCTTCTGTTCAGGCTGGAGCTCTATAGGCTTTACATCATGTTCGCTACTGAACTACACATATATACAGACATAAATTATCAATTTACATTCAATTTTCATTAAAAGATATTGAATATTTCAAGCTTACCACAATTCATGGAATAATAAACAGTTTCGTTGACTGGCAATGAATATAGCACAACTCCGATCTGCCGATGTCCCAGGCTTTATTTTATAAAAAAATATACACTGGTGCTCAACGCACTGCTTCTTAGTAGGTTTATTACAAGATGTGGCAATGAACAGACGCTCTGAATTGAGTATATTCGCAGCTCTACCCAATGAAACCATGTCTACACATCTTTTCAAAAAAAATACTCCTTTTCACGTTTCCCCTGACAACACAAGATAGTATTTATAGCCTGACCAATCGTGTTTAGTCTTACATTTGTGGCGCTCCAATCAAATAGGAGTTAACATGGTAGGCTATTTCTGTAACGTAATGTTTTTTTCAAACACGTTATAAAAAAATTTTATGAGCAGAAATGATTTCATGCTGTCAGGCACCCCCACTATTTTATTTTGGTTATAATTTGGTAATTCCTAGACTATTTGCGTAACGTTTTACATATTCTTTGTCAGCAAACCCTAAGGAATCCAAATATCTCAATCTAAGGGAGCTAGGTGGCTGCGTTCAAAATGTGCATTTTCTACCACCTCCTGTTCACTTCCATCCCCATGTGGTGTCTGGGTACTGTCATGTTTTCAAACGTAAACCCATCTAATGTCATCTTTCCTAATAAGCGTTTTCCAGGTTTTTTAAAACCTAACTCTGGGAAGGTTAGTGTTTTTATCACTGTCCGTCTGAAAAAAAAAAGTTAGTGCATGTGGCCTTACACGCGTGATGGCAGCAATTGTGTATCGCGCGACGCGTGTTTAGTATTGCATGCTTCCTGCCTTCATTCGCCCCTCTCTCTCTCCTGCTTTATCTGTCTTTTAGTTACGCCGTGTATGGAATGAATGAAATATTAAATCTAGGTCATTGATCAGCTTGCGTATCTCAAGGTCAGTACACGTTTCATTGAAGAAAGCGGGTAATAATACAGTAGGCTTTTACTATCAACGTGAAAGCGTTACAATTTGCAGACGAAGCAGAAAACAAGGGGGATTTCGAGTACAGTCATTGTGACAGCACTGTTCTTTTACCATTTCTCTTTTCTTTATTAAATGTATTTGTTAGGCTTTATATTTACCTGATAATTTATATATGTGGATTAGAATATTCCACGACATCTCCCCTCTTAAAACAGACATTATATGTCAGTCCTTTATTCTATATACACATAGAGAAATTTATTATTATTTCTGGGGTTTAGGGTGATTCTCATCACACGGATGGCGGCTTAAAAAAATCCGCTCCCAAATTTGTTTTTCCAGATATATACTCAATGCTAAAATTATATGGAGCCAAAAGTAAGGACCATCGGAGTAACCTAGAATTCTCATGCCTAGCCTGTGCTAGAAACGATAAAGGTTTGTGATCCGTTTGCAACTTAAATGCCTTCCCATACAGATAAATATTGAATTTCTTTATTGCCCATATTACTGCAAGACATTCTTTTTCGCTAGTTGAGTAGTTGATTTCAGCTTTATTCAACTTTCTGCTAGCATATGCCACTGGGCTTAATTCCCCATCCAATGCATCTGATTTCTGTAGTAGAGTTGCACCTAACCCAATATTACTGGCATCCGTCCTTACTATGAATTCTTGACTTAAGTCAGGTAATTTCAAAATAGGTTTGCTTGTGAGCTTTTCCTTCAATTCTTGGTAAGCCATTTCACATTGTGGTGTCCATGTAATGCGATCTGGATGTCCTTTACGTGTCAAATCAGTTAACGGTGCACATATGGAATTAAAGTTTTTGATATACTTCTGGTAGAAACCACATAATGAGACAAAGGATCTCACGTCCTTCTTGGTTTGTGGTCTCGGGGCTTTCTTTAGTTTCTCTAAATTCTTTGGGTCAGGGGTCATGTTTCCCTGATAAACTGTGTGTCCCAAAAATTCCAATTCTTTACATCCAACGCAACATTTGGTTGGTCGGGCTGTTAAATTTGCTTCCCTAAGTCGATTAAACAGCATGTTCAGAGAGTCAATGTGTTCCTCAAATGTTTCTGTTGCTATAAGGATATCATCCATGAAATTTGTTATATATGGATTATTCAGAGGGTCCAATAATTTTCTCATCATTCTAGAGAAGACACTAGGCGCATTCTTCAATCCAAATGGCAATCTATTAAACTCATAGTGTCCTTCTGAGGTACTAAAAGCCAGGTATGGTCTAACCTCAGGCTTTACTGGAATCTGATAGTATCCTTTACTCAGATCCACTTTTGAGAAATATTTAGCTTTATTTAGTCTGGCAAACAACTGATTTGTATCTGGCAATGGATCCACCTGTCCTTCTGTAATAGCATTCAGTCTCCTGTAATCTATACAGAGTCTATGTTCTCCAGAGGGCTTCCTTAAGAGTACAACACCGGAACTATACGAAGATTCACTGTGCGAAATAATTCCTTCCTTCAACAGATAGTCTATCTCTTCCTTCAAAGCTTTCTCCTTAGCAAACGGAATCGAATATGGTTTCATACAGACAGGTGTGGGGTCTATCAGTTTCATATCATATTCCAATAGGTTTGTATGCCCTGGTCGGTCTGTTAACACCTCTGCATGAGTATTTAGAACCTGTTGCACTCTCTCTTTCTGAGTTTTCGTTAAATGTGTACTGATTTTCACCTGTGCTGCTGTCTCACAGGGGTGTAATGGATATTCAAATGATGAAAGTGGTTCCTTTTTCATCTCCATGGCGATGGACAAGGTCAACAAGTGTGTCTCTTCCTGATGTTCTCTTTCCAAATATTTCTTCAGGAGATTCACATGATAGATTTTTTCTTTCCCCTTCTTATCTATCTTATAATTTGTTCTAGACACCTTCTCTAAAACTGTATATGGACCTTGCCATCCAATCTGTAACTTATTCTGACTCCCGGGGAGAAGAAGCAGTACCTTCTCTCCCACCGCCAAATCTCTGTCTTTCGCCTTCCTGTTATAATAGGCAGCATGTTTCTTCCTGGCTTGTTTCAAATTTTCATTGGCAAGTTTCCAGCCAGTTTTTAAACGAGTGGTCAGCTCATTCACATATTGGTATGAAGATGTAATGTTTTCCTCTGCCTTTTCATCAGTCCACGTTCTTAACAAAGCTTCGAGTGGACCTTTTATTGGCCTTCCAAACAATAATGTTGCCGGGGCCATACCGGTTGAACTATGGGGTACCTCCCGATAAGCAAAGAGGGCGGCGTGCAGGTACTGGTCCCATGTATCTGGTTTTTCGTGTGCCAACTTTCTCAGGATCGACATCAACGTGCCGTTAAATCTTTCCACTTGGCCGTTCCCTTGGGGATGGTACACACTACAATGGAAGTGTTTGGCCTGGAAGATCCTGAAAACTTCTTCAGTTAGTTTCCCCTTGAACTGAGAGCCATTATCAGTCAAGATTTGATTGGGAAAGCCTAACCTTGTGAAAATTGTGAGCAATGCCTCTGCCACATGTTTAGAATCAATCGATGGCAGGGCTACTGCCTCTCCCCACATAGAACAAGTGTCCACCAGAGTCAGAATGTAGCTGTTCCTTCTCTTGGTTCGGGTGAGAGGTCCCACAAGATCCACGGCAACTCTCTCAAAGGGTGTTCCCACTATGGGCATTTCCCCCAGAGTTGCTGGTGCAGTCCAATGTTTAGGTGCTACTCGTTGGCACTCTGGACAGGATTTTACATATCGTTTGATATCTTCAGTTATTCCTGGCCAGAAATAGTGACAAGCTATTCGCTGTCCTGTTGCGCTGATTCCCATATGACCACTGAAGGGAATCGCATGCCCTAGTTCCAACACTTTAGTCCTATATGAAGTGGGAAGGACCAGCTGTCCGTGACCATTGGATTCAGATCCAGCCTTCCTATATATCAGTTTGTTCTTCATATAAAACTCTCCCTTGCCTGGAGGTGTATGAGATTTGGGCAACTTCTTGAAACATGGCTTGAGTGTTTTGTCCTCAGCCTGTGCCTTCCTCATCTCATCTGGATGAGTATTTATTGGATTATCCTCCTCCTTTTTAGACTGTGATCTGGTCTGCACTGTTGCCAATATCACAGGTCTCTTGGGATTCCCAAGAAGACATATCTACACCCCAATATCAGAGGGTAGATTGGCTCATTTATCACTGCTGCTTTTATGATTCCTTCCACATATCGCGTTTTCACTTTTATTCGGGCGACGGGAAGTGTCATGGTAGCTACATCCTTGGTTGCAGTTTGAATCTCCACTGTTTCTGTGGTGTATTGATCGGCCTGCACCAGGTGAGAACTCACAACGGAATCGTAATCTAAACCGGTATCATATAAACACCTTATAGTGACACCATTACAGATGACATCTTCACACACTGGGGGGTGGTATGGTTCCTGTAGTTCTTCAGGTTTGACCTTCTTTTCCTTTTTCCCCGATGTCATAGCAGCACAATGAGGAGGTTTCCTTCTACAATGGTCAGTGTCATGATTGTTCATCTTACAATTTTTACACCACCTTTTTCCTTGGTGGAAAGATTTTCTTTCATCATATTTCCTTTCATCGAATTGTGGGGTTTTATTTTTATTTTCATACCGTGGCCTATCAAACTGGTGCTTACCTTTGTTTTGATCCCTAGGATCAAATTTATTAAAGTTCTGTGGTGCCCTAAAGTTATCCACTTGTTTCTTTTTATTACCTGTTACCTCTGCTTGAGCTGCTTGATACCTTTCAGCAACATTTAGCAACTCACCCAGCCTCTCTGCACCTTGTTCCATGAGAAACTTTCTCAGGTCTGGAGCCATGGACTCTCTTAATTGCTCTATAAGGACCATTTCCTTAAGATCTTGGGTTTTCCCCAGAGAAGTCCATTTCTCCAAGTATGTCTCTATTCGTGCAGAGAACTGGTGATAGGTTTCACCTGACAGTAGTTTAGCATTCCTAAATTTTTTTCTATAAAATTCTGCATTCTTTTCATATCTTAACAAAAGAGCCTGCTTTAGCATGTCATAATTTTCCTGATCACCTCTGCTCATTTTTGCAAAAACTTCATAAGCTGCCCCACGAAGTCCTTGAGATAACTTTAAGCTCCACCTTTCTCTCTCTAACCCATATGTGGTAGCTAATAGTTCATACCTATTTAGATAGCTCTCTATATCATCGTCTTTCTCAACAAAATGATCTAAATGAAAATTCATAGCTGAGGTTGAGGCTCCTTGGCTAGCAGTGGCATCAGAGGCAAAGGGACTGGCACCATTTTCAGGAGCATGGCCTTGAAACTCAAACTCCCTTAGTCGTAACTCATGTTCCCTTTGTAATCTCTTATCTTCTGCTTCCCTTTCTGCAGCTAATCTCTTGTCTTCCCTTTCTGCAGCTAATTTCTTCTCTTCTCTTTCTGCAGCTAATTTCTTCTCTTCTCTTTCTGCAGCCTGTCTTCTTTCCTCGGCTTCCAATGCTTTAGCCTCTTTGTCAGCCTCAATCTGCAACCTCTTAGCCTCAGCCTCAATCTGCAACCTCTTAGCCTCAGCCTCAATCTGCAACCTCTTAGTCTCAGCCTCTAACTTTCTTTCGGCCTCTTTTTCTAATCTTCTTTCTTCCCGTTCAATATATTTGTCACATTCAGCCGTGACATAAGAAATCATAATTTGCCCGTCCATTCCTAACTCTTTCGCAGTCTGTACAGCAGCAGATCGAAATTTTGCCAGGTCGGCCATTGTCTAACAGATAAATGTCTAAAATATGTAACTAAACAATTTTATCTATGACTAACTAACTTAGGACAACACAGGCACTGTGAGCTCAACCTTATTTATTTTCACCCAAGGATACCTTTTACTTCTTATTATTCCCTGAAGTGAATTACCCCCAATATTTGTAATAGGGAAAGATTCAAAATCCCAAGAGCGAGACCCCAATATATGTGGTGAAGTGGGATGTTATAAATATTTATAGGGGACTTAGTGTACTGACTGAGATCAGCTGTGAAGGTATCTATATCTAATAAGAGTAGTGTATTATAGATAACCTTACTTGCTGCCACATATGTATACCTCAGTCAGAATTATTCTGGAATAGTGTGATGACTACGTTATATGTCTAGGGTATGTGTATGATGAAGTGTAAGTCATAACAACAACAGACAGATAAACAATTTAATTTATTCCACCACACTTGACAACACTGTGACACTCACATACATAAAACACTCTACGGGGATATCTTAAAGGAGTCACTGATAACTTTTCAAATAACAATATGTATTCAGTGCTGTCATGAATGTATATGTGTCCTGATTCAAATACAAAGGGAACCAGGAATCACAATCAATTTTAATTACAAGTTATATGTACAGAATTTATCAATATGAATCTTGTAGTGACATATATTATTAATAGTATCCTATGTGTGTCAGTTGTGTAGTAGTAATCTGAGGTAATACTGGTTTTGTTTTGTTCAAGCTCTGTTGGTATTTGTCATCATGACTTCAATAGTTTGTCTTTGTTGGAACTAGTATTGGAGATGTTCTCAGTTCCTGGCATTAAAACAATTGAATTCCCCTCTTAATTTTATTTTAGAATGTCATTTTAAGATGGGGGTACATAATGTTGAGCTCCATGGCCACACTCTCTTATCTTTCGTGATGACTGCAGTAAAAGACTCCTCTGCTCGATTACTTTAATGAGTTCTGGAGCCACCCCACTGGTTGCTATATGGACCAAGGAGTATGCTGTCCACCTCTGGCTTTAGCAAAGCTCTGACCAGGTGCTGCTCAATAACTTTAAGACCACGGTCCCTGAAACAAGAAGGTTGTACCTTCTACGTCAGAACTAATTTACACTCTATTTCTACATTGAGCACAATACATCACAAACATTGAGTTCAGAGCGTTAGACCAACTGTCAGCTTCATCTGAAATACTTTATACCAGTATTTCCCTCCCTAATGGTTACTACGCCTCTGCAATTCCAGCATTATTTCTTTCTAGTCAATAATCTAGGTGTCAGTGTACTGTTTGGCCATTCCATGCAGTTTTACTTTCCTCCGACACCTTCTGTTCAGGCTGGAGCTCTATAGGCTTTACATCATGTTCGCTACTGAACTACACATATATACAGACATAAATTATCAATTTACATTCAATTTTCATTAAAAGATATTGAATATTTCAAGCTTACCACAATTCATGGAATAATAAACAGTTTCGTTGACTGGCAATGAATATAGCACAACTCCGATCTGCCGATGTCCCAGGCTTTATTTTATAAAAAAATATACACTGGTGCTCAACGCACTGCTTCTTAGTAGGTTTATTACAAGATGTGGCAATGAACAGACGCTCTGAATTGAGTATATTCGCAGCTCTACCCAATGAAACCATGTCTACACATCTTTTCAAAAAAAAATACTCCTTTTCACGTTTCCCCTGACAACACAAGATAGTATTTATAGCCTGACCAATCGTGTTTAGTCTTACATTTGTGGCGCTCCAATCAAATAGGAGTTAACATGGTAGGCTATTTCTGTAACGTAATGTTTTTTCAAACACGTTATAAAAAAAATTTTATGAGCAGAAATGATTTCATGCTGTCAGGCACCCCCACTATTTTATTTTGGTTATAATTTGGTAATTCCTAGACTATTTGCGTAACGTTTTACATATTCTTTGTCAGCAAACCCTAAGGAATCCAAATATCTCAATCTAAGGGAGCTAGGTGGCTGCGTTCAAAATGTGCATTTTCTACCACCTCCTGTTCACTTCCATCCCCATGTGGTGTCTGGGTACTGTCATGTTTTCAAACGTAAACCCATCTAATGTCATCTTTCCTAATAAGCGTTTTCCAGGTTTTTTAAAACCTAACTCTGGGAAGGTTAGTGTTTTTATCACTGTCCGTCTGAAAAAAAAAGTTAGTGCATGTGGCCTTACACGCGTGATGGCAGCAATTGTGTATCGCGCGACGCGTGTTTAGTATTGCATGCTTCCTGCCTTCATTCGCCCCTCTCTCTCTCCTGCTTTATCTGTCTTTTAGTTACGCCGTGTATGGAATGAATGAAATATTAAATCTAGGTCATTGATCAGCTTGCGTATCTCAAGGTCAGTACACGTTTCATTGAAGAAAGCGGGTAATAATACAGTAGGCTTTTACTATCAACGTGAAAGCGTTACAATTTGCAGACGAAGCAGAAAACAAGGGGGATTTCGAGTACAGTCATTGTGACAGCACTGTTCTTTTACCATTTCTCTTTTCTTTATTAAATGTATTTGTTAGGCTTTATATTTACCTGATAATTTATATATGTAGATTAGAATATTCCACGACACCACGGAGACATTTGTGATGACAAGATGGCGCTGTCACATATATAGCATTGTTTGTGCCTTTACCATCTACAAATCCACACTGTTCATCGCTGATTTATGGTTTAATTTTATTTCTCACTCTTCTCATGATAATTCTTTATAATATTTTGTCACATGACTCATAAGACTAAAGGTGCGGTGTTCTTCACATTCCATGGCTCCAGGTTTCTTTGGCAAAGCTATGAATATGGATTTTAGCAGATCATCAGGTATTTGATCACTGTTGTAGATGTCATTTAAGAGTTTTGTTATCTCTTCTACTCCAAATCCTCCCAAAGCTTCCACTTTCTCTACTGTTACATTATCTGGTCCAGGCGCTTTCTCTTTCTTCATGTGGTGTATGGCATCCTACACCTCTGTCACACGTATTGGAGGTCCTTCACAACAGTCCTGGTCGTCAAATCTAGTCTTTTCATCATCATACAGCTCCTTGATGTCTGTCCACCTTTCTATCATGTTCTCATGACCCATCAACAATGTTCCTTCTTTTGATTTCAAACAGCCAGTGACTGTTTGTGTCCTTCCGCCTGTTCTCATTTATTTGCTTGAAAGTAGATTTTGTGTCTTTTGGGTTCTGCACTTCAAGCTCTCTGCACTTCTGGTTTAGCCATGCTTGTTTCGCTGTTTTACATTTGTTTACTTTTTCCTTATTTAGTCAGTCATATTCTTATTGTCCTGCTTCTTCTTCCTTCTTGCATCCATCTGTTTTAAAATTTCATCTGTCA
The DNA here is from genome assembly GCA_024509875.1 of Oreohelix idahoensis. NCBI lineage: Eukaryota > Metazoa > Mollusca > Gastropoda > Stylommatophora > Oreohelicidae > Oreohelix > Oreohelix idahoensis. The sequence continues at coordinate 11,833 of JAMPIV010017173.1, read as the reverse complement.
TCCACTTCTTCTTTGCAGTCCTCTTTACTTCTGGTACGATTTCTTTTGATGTTTGATGTATTGATTCCTTTAGCATTTCCCACTGTTCATCTACACTCTGTATTTTTTTCTATTGCATTGTACCTATTCTGTATTGTAATGTTGTATCTTTCACTCATTTCCTTATCTGATTTAAGTAAGGCTGTTTACTTGAAGTTGTTTGAAGCTTGCTTTACTTTCTTCAATTGTATTTTAAGTTTTCTTATTACTGGTACATGATCGCTCTTGCAGTCTGCTCTTGGCCTAGTTTTCACAGATTTTAAACTGTTTCTAAATCTCCTGCATATTAGTATGTAGTCAATCTGATTATGAACATTGTTATCTGGACTTTTCCACGTCCAAAGGCATCTAGGATGCTGCTTAAACCAGGTGTTTCCTACTTTCATATCATGCGTTCTTGCCCACTAAATCAGTCTGTCACCTCTCTCATTTCTTTTTCCCAGGCCATAACCCCCAGTCACATCATCAACTTTTTCATTTCCAACCATTGCATTGAAGTCTCCAAGTATAACAGTTGTCTCATGAAATTTACACTGAGTCATTGCCATATCAAGTTCATTGTAAAGTGTGTCTATGTCTCTTCTGTACTATCTGCTGTTGGGGAATATATTTGTATAAAACTGATATCAATTGGTCTGTCACTCAGTTTAACTAACAGGACTCGATCTGATATTGCCCAAAATCCCTTTACTGTTCTTGCCCTTTCTGCATTTAATATTATGCCTACTCTCAGTCTGTATTCCCAAAGAAATTTGGGGTAAGTTGTACATTTTATAATTCTATATTTTGCATTATTAACATGTAAAAATTGCTAGTGGATGTCCAAGTCATACGAGGCTGGCAACATCAGCATACAGAATGATGGTTTCATGAACCACCACTGCAAGAGCTGGTGACTGCTTTGTGCGGGTTTCTCATAGAGAACCAAAAGCAGAGGTAGTTCCAAATTCCATGTGGAGCCGGGAGTGGATGATGATAAAACTGATGTACATACTTATTATATTAACCTTAACAACTAGTGCAAATGTAAACATGTTACATACAAATGCAATGGTTGTTTTCCGCTCACTGGGATTAATATTAATACTCAGAGAAGGTAAAATTCTGAGGCAGATGGGATGGTTGAATGAAAAGAGTGGGGGGGGGGCACCTGATTTCGTGTCAGGAAATCCAATACTCAGGAGAGTATCTGTTTCTCTCTTATTTCATGATAGTAGTCGGTGGTACCAATTGATCTGTGGAACAAGTGAGTGGTGTAAGTGGCCTGCAGTCAAAGCTAGACACCTTCAGCAGACGGGTTGTAACAGACGCTAGACCATCTTCGCAATTACCCCACGATACTACGAGGGACTTGTTGCGGCCACGAGACTTGACCATTGATAAGAGTGAATTAGTCCATAACCTGCAAAGAACAAGCATCGGCTGGAGCAGAAACCAACCGACATTTTACTGGCAGCTAAGTACCCAAGTTGCCAAGTGAACTCTCTATTTTCAAATCAGAAAAACCTTTTCAAATCAGACCTCTGATGCACAGAAAGGCTTTAACATATCGTGTACCTGTTTAAGGTACAGTCGTCCCTCAAGTGTATATTCCTAACTGCTGACACAGGAGAAAGGTTCCTCGGATTTGTGGTTCTCAGTACTATTTTTGAAGTTTTATACTTTCTAATTTTAGGCGATAATCCTAGTCCTAATGCCTGTTCTATAATGGAATCCTTAGTATTACTCTTTATTTTGGGTGTCTACGATCTCTCCTTGACGAAGATATGCAAAAGCAGTGGAGAAATCTTAAACAGTGTTAGGTTTTAAATTGAATTTCTGCCCATGCACAAATGTTGCCTTGTGGAGTTCTGTTGGGTGACACCCAATCATAATTAAGTTTACTTAAATATTCTAATTCCAAAGCAACCACAAGTAAGGCGTCTTATTTTTAGTAGAAGTTACCTGCGGCACTCATCTGAATATTACTGACATAACCACATAAGGTATTGCCCCTTTATGTGTCATTTTTACCAAATTCATTATATCAAGCGACTTGTCTTTAATTATTACTTCTGATAAATCTTCTCAAAGCTTTTTATAATCCCATCTTGTTTATTACAACAAGGTGTCTTGTCGGAAGCGGTTATATCATTTCCTCGTGTTCCTATGCTCAAGATTGTTAAATCATGATAAACTTAAGGATGGGCTGTGTTTTGCACGTCGTATCCTACGTTATCTATTAAATGGCCATTTGTTTTTACCACTATCGGATTCATCACCAGATGAAAGGACATTGTAATGCAATCTAATGGGGATTTACAACTTAATACGCTTCTATTGCTGGCGTTAAGCAAACAAGTCAAGGTCGCATTGCGCCCTTCTTCGGTACGCGCCAACAGCCACAAAGAAAGATAAACAGGTCAGGATGGTGGCAGGCCGCCAATGTACCTGGGGTGAACCCGGTGAGGTGAAGATAATATCGATATGTGCAGATAATGACCGGAGGAGAAAAAAAGTAAGGTCGAGTGAGTACTGATAGAGAGAAATAGAGAAAGGAAAATCAGACAAACGATATACGACGTATTTTGTCACAATCTTCTATCTTTGATTCTGTTTGTTTTTGTCTGCCTGCCTGCCTTCATGTATATTTCTTCATTAATCTCCTATATCTTTCTTACAAGTGTGTGTATAGTCAAGCACACCCTTACACTTATTCAGATATGCACATATGGGCACAAACACACAGTATTATTCAACATTACTCCCTCGCCAACGAGTTCTTTTTTCAACTGTCATCTTCAGCCAAACACAGAGACCCAATGCAAATTAATTATAGCACAGTTTATCTAAATTTCTGTCATGCGTGCTCACACGAGCAAGTTCCTTTCTTCAATATTCCGTTCTCACGCTATCAAGTGCTCGCGAACATTTTTTGTATTTTTACATTACACTATCAGATGCCATAGCCCGAGTGTGGGGTGTGCATGCGCGTCTGGGTTCGCCGCTAAAGGAAACACATTTTAGGTGCCACAGTCTGTAAGAAATACAGCCCTGACCTTTTTGTAGCTTGTCGGAAGGTGTTGTGGTTCTTAGAACTTCTGAAGTCAGCTGGCTTTATTTCGCGATTTTTCCTTTCCTTTCGCTATCAACAGAATAGTTAGACCGCTTCTTTGTCGCCGCAAAGTTGCAAGCTTTCCCGATTCTGAAACTCGGTAACGTCACGTTCCAGTCTATCCAGCTGTTAATGGGTACTTGACTCTGCTCTTGAGTTACGGGCGGGAAAGCCAGAAAAGAAGGGAACTGGTCACCCCGTCGTATAAAGCTGAGATCTAGTATAGTGGTCTCTGACATTACACTAACCTCCGGCAGTATAAACTATTGTGCTACCTTTGCCGTTGTTACTATCTATATGTGTAACGTATTATTCTACTCACCATCATCATTGTCCTATCCTCATGGAAAAGAAAACTGGAAACATTCATGGAAGGGATGAGGAAGTCACGGAAAGACCTTGAACTGGTGGCACCTTAAGAGTTGGTATATCTTTGTTGAAGGCCCTATGCTCCTTAGGGAGCTCAAGGGTGATAATGATATGCCAAGACAGGTCTCCTAAATAACACACCAGAGAAGGATCGTGATTTTGGCCGCCTAGGGTTGCCCTAGCCTAGCTCGATACTATCGTAACACGGAAGGCACAACTCACATGAAGAAGAAGGAAGACCCCGACTCTACAATTCCAGCCTCCAACAAATTATATTAAAAGTTTTCTAGCCGTTCTTAACTCAGTCGGCCAAAAAGTTAAAGACATGCGATTTTCCTTGCACAAATATATATTCAGAAAGGGATGAAGAAATCATGCAAATCTGAACATGACAGATTAACTTTGCGTGAATTTACTGAGGTCTATGCTCCTCAGGGATCTAAAAGGTACTGAAATATCTTTTGAGATTTCAAAGACTTACTTTGAACAACTGACGTTACAGTCCTAGCAAATAAATGCTCATTTCTCTATAATGCACGACTTTGTGAACACCTTGTAGACCAGAGGTACACAAAGTGGTCGATATCGACTCCCACGAGTCGATATCGACATCCATGGTGTCGATAAATACCAGACAGTCGATTAAGCTCTCGGGGTCGGAAGTTAACAATCATATAAGAAATGCCTGCTGTGACTCAGTTTTGCATCATGAAATACTACTACAAAATGACCCAAGCCTGGTGCAGGAGTTGAGCCGTTTCTACTTACATTACTTAATTCGTACAGGGTTTAAGCTGGTTTTTGCCACGCAAATACCGTTTTATCAAAGCAAAGGAACAGACTGAATCTGGAAGAGTGTGGTGACTTACGACGAAAACTCACTAATCTTCAATCAAATATCAATGGCCTTGTTAATGTTCATAAGCCACACTCGTCCCATTAAAGGATTTAACCAGTGCAATAAAAAGGTAATGTTAATATCTTTGACTCTATAATCACTTCTGTCACAAAATTAACCGTGATGCAACGTTAAAATATCTCCAATGATACAACGTAGGGATAAAAACTAATGCGTAAGCTGCTAGAATACATGATCGCCCACGCCGCGGGTTATCACCCGCCATGGAGATTGAATTGTTAGACTTGAAGGCAAAACGGAACGGGATGAGAACGGAGATCAAAAGGAAAAATCTGACTGAACGCGTGCTTGAAACTAGCAAGGCTAAAAGACGCAAGTGGTGGGGAAAGGAGGAAAAAGTCACGTTCCCCAAGTTGACATAAAGTAAAGAAATCGACAAAAGGGACCTTGGATATTATACGCCACAGTCATTTCTTGGACGCTTTTGCGATAACTTAGTCCGTTTATTTGAATGCAGTGATGAACGCATTCCAGAAGATTCTAGAAAATATTTGAAAAGTAACTTTTCTTAATAATAATGTTAGGAATATAAAACCTAGCTGGCCGGATGGCCCATCTTGAGCAGTGAAATAATATGCTTTCATTTATACAGACGGATAGATAATAAGAAAGATATTGACAAAAGACTGTGTTGTTCATATCAGCGAGCGTCTGCATTGAAATAAAACATGTCACTAATTTTCAAAAAATTGTGGCCTTGAAGACGCAAGTGCTAAAATCTAGTTGGAATGAAGAGACTGGGTGGGATGGTGAATTGTGGCTAAAAATAACTTTAAGGGCAAAATTGTGTAGGGGAAGGCAGAGTTGGTTCAAAAAACAAGTGTTTTTTTTTTTTGTGAAACGCAAGTAGAGACGGACGGACCAACAGACAATAAGGCATACTTGACTAAGGTATGACTGAAATGACTTTTTGGTAGGATATTTGAATTTGAAAAAGAAAAGGCAGTGATTGGCCATAGATGAATATATTATCGGCGCTCAGACGCGCATTTTGTGCCATTCATTATAAGTTGTCCTAGTAGACACAGTGAATTATTAAGTGGTGTAATTCCCAGAAGCTATTGAAATATTTAGAGGGACGCCATCCTAAGGCCAGCAGCTCAGCTGAGTTTTGCTAGCATTTAACTGTGTTCTATATTCATAATTCTGGTAAGACTGAAATTATTTCTTTGTACATTTTAAGGTTTCGAGTGATTTGATACTGCAATAGCATAATCTGTCCCTTACAACAAGTAAGGATTCGCTCTAGGCCCCCCGCCCCAGTTCAGGGTCTAGAGACAAATAAAATACATAAACTCCAGCAAGGATTATGAAGGACAGATCAAGTGTTGAGATCAGTGGAACATATCACCATCATACAATACCATCAATCCACTACATATATTGGGGTCTCTTTGTCCCGGGATAATTAGCCCATTAAGTATATTAGGATCTCCTGGGGGGAGAATTAGATTAGGGGAACACATTATAAAAATTAAAAGTGTCCCTTAAAATTAAAAGTGTCCCTGAAAATAAAAGTTGGTGAATCTTCACAGCCAGTGGTAGTTAATTAATTAATTAGAATTATTTTAGACTAGAGTAGTTAGAAGTACTTTAGTGGTTGGAAATTTTATCTTGCACATTGCTAGATTTGTTTAAAAAGTATGGCGGAGCTGGCCAAATTCAGATCAGCTGCTGTGCTGACGGCAAAGGAGATGGGAATGGATGGTCAGATTTTAATTCAATATGTAACGGCTGAATGTGATAAGTATATTGAACGGGAAGAAAGAAGATTAGAAAAAGAGGCTGAAAGAAAATTAGAGTCTGAAAGGTTGGCTGAAGAGAAGAGGTTACAAATTGAGGCTGATAGAGAAATTAAGAGGCTGCAGATTGAGGCAGAAGACAAACGACAGCAAAAGGAGGCAGAAGATAAAAAGGCCGAAAGGGAGGCAGAAGATAAAAAGGCCGAAAGGGAGGCAGAAGATAGAAGGTTGCAGAGGGAGCACGAATTACGACTAAGGGAGCTGGAGCTACAAGGCCAGGCTCCTGAAAATGGTGCCAGCCCTTTTGCCTCAGATGCTACACCCAGTCTGGGAGCCTCAAACTCAGCTATGGGGTTTCATTTAGACCATTTTGTTGAAAAAGACGATGACATAGAGGGGTACCTAGGACGTTTTGAGTTATTAGCTACTACATATGGGTTAGAGAGAGAGAGGTGGAGTTTAAAGCTATCACAGAGACTGAGAGGTACTTCTTACGAAGTCTTCGCAAAAATGAACAGAGAAGACCAGGAGAATTATGACATGTTAAAGCAGGCTTTGTTATTGAGGTACGAAAAAAATGGGGAATTTTATCGTAAGAAATTTAGAAATGCCAAGCTGTTGTCTGGGGAGACATACCACCAATTCTCTGCCAGACTGGAAACCTATTTGGAGAAATGGACTGCTCTGGGGAAGACCCAAGATCTTAAAGAAATGATCATGATTGAGCAATTGAGAGAGTCCATGGCTCCAGACATGAGAAAATTTCTCATGGAACAAGGTGCAGAGAAATTGGGAGAGGTTTTAAATGTCGCTGAAAGGTATCAGGCAGCCCAGGCAGAGGTAAGTGGTGCTAAAAAGAAGCACACAGACAATTTTAAAGCTCCACAGCAATTTAATAAATTTGATAATAGAGAGCAGGGAAATAAAGGTAGGACAAACTTTGAACGGCCAAGAAATGACTACCGAGACAGAAACTCACAGTTCAATTACCAAAAATCCAATGAAAGAAAACCGTTTAAACAAGGAAAAAGATGGTGTAAATGGTGCAAGAAAGATAACCATAACACCGAATTTTGTAGAAGGAAACCTTCAAACATTGCTGCAATGAAGTCGGGGACTCAAAGATTAAAGGTTAATCCTAAGGGACAGCAGGAACCTTATCACCCCCCAGTTTGTGAGGATGTTATTTGTAATGGGGTCACCATAAGGTGCCTTTATGATACAGGTTTGGATTATGATTCAGTTGTGAAGTCTAGCCTAGTGGACCCAAGTCAGTATACCACAGAAACAGTGGAAATACAAGGGGCAACTAAGGACATACCACTCATGACACTTCCCATCGCAAGGATAACGGTGAAAACTCGCTATGTGGAAGGAGAAATCAGAGCAGCAGTGATAGATGAACCAATCTACCCTCTGATATTGGGGTGTAGATACGTCTTCTTGGGGAATCCGGAGAGACCTGTGATCATGGCGACAGTGCAGACCAGGTCACAGAAGAAGGAGGAAGAAGGTGAACCTATAAATGCTCATCCAGAGGAGATGAGGAAGGCGCAGGCTGAGGATAGGACACTCAAGCCATGTTTTAAAAAATTGCCCAAATGCCACACACCTCCGAGCAAGGGGGAATATTTTATGAAGAACAAACTCTTATACAGGAAGGCCGGAACTGGAACAAATGGTCACAACCAGCTGGTTCTTCCCACTTCATATAGAGATAAAGTGATGGAACTCGGGCATGCGATTCCCTTCAGTGGTCACATGGGGATCAGCGCCACAGGACAGCGTATAGCTTGTCATTACTTCTGGCCAGGGATAACGGAAGATATAAAAAGATATGTCAAATCCTGCCCAGAATGTCAAAGGGTAGCTCCAAAGCACTGGACTGCTCCTGCAACTCTAGGGGAAATGCCCATAGTGGGAACACCTTTTGAGAGGGTTGCAGTGGATATTGTAGGACCTCTCACTCGGACCAAGAGGATGAACAGTTACATCCTTACTCTGGTGGACACTTGTTCTATGTGGGGAGAGGCGGTAGCCCTGCCATCAATTGATTCAAAACATGTAGCAGAGGCACTACTTACAATATTTACCCGATTAGGATTCCCGCATCAAATCTTGACGGATAATGGTTCTCAGTTCAAGGGGAAACTAACGGAAGAAGTTTTTAAACTATTTCAAGCCAGACACTTTCATTGTAGTCCGTACCATCCGCAAGGGAACGGCCAGGTAGAGAGGTTCAACGGGACTCTCATTTCTATCCTGAGAAAGCTGGCACACGAAAAACCGGATCTGTGGGATCAATTCCTGCCCGCCGCATTGTTTGCGTATCGGGAGGTACCACATAGTTCAACCGGGATGGCTCCCGCAACTCTGCTATTTGGGAGGCCAATAAAAGGTCCACTAGAAGCACTATTAAGGACCTGGACAGATGAGAAGGCGGAAGAGACTGTTACCTCATCTTATCAATACGTGAACGAACTGACCACTCGTTTGAAAGCTGGATGGAAACTGGCAAATGATAATTTGAAACAAGCCAGGAAGAAACATGCAGCATATTTTAATAGGAAGGCAAAGGACAGAGAACTGGCAGTGGGAGAGAAGGTGCTGCTTCTACTACCCGGTAGCCAGAATAAATTACAAATTGGATGGCAAGGTCCATATACGGTTCTAGAGAAGGTGTCTAGAACAAACTATAAAATTGACAAAAAGGGGAAGGAGAAGTTTATCATGTAAACCTGTTAAAGAAGTATCTGGACAGACCACTCCAGGAAAGCACCCCCTTACTGACCTTAGCTATCGCAACTCAAATGCAAAAGGAACCACTCACCTCACATGAATACCCATTACATCCTTGTGAAACAGCAGCACAGGTAAAAGTCAGTAAGCACCTGACTAAAAACCAGAGGGAGAGAGTTCAACAGGTTCTGGAGGAACATACAGATGTATTAACAGATAAACCAGGCCATACAAATTTGCTACAGTATGACATGAAACTGGTAGACTCAAACCCAATCTGTATGAGAGCCTATTCTATTCCGTTCGCGAAGGAGAAGGCATTGAAGGAAGAAATAGATTATTTGTTGAAGGAGGGGATTATTTCACACAGTGAATCATCTTTTAGCTCTAGTGTCGTATTGTTGAGAAAACCGTCTGGGGAACACAGACTGTGCATAGATTACAGGAAACTGAATGCTGTCACAGAAGGACAAGTGGATCCATTACCAGACACAAAACAGTTATTTGCCAGACTGAGCAAGGCAAAATACTTTTCAAAGGTGGATCTTAGTAAAGGCTATTACCAGATCCCAGTGAAGCCTGAAGTGAGACCTTATTTGGCTTTTAGCACTTCGGATGGACATTATGAATTCAACATGCTACCATTCGGACTGAAAAATGCTCCGAGTGTATTTTCAAGGATGATGCGCAAATTGTTGGATCCCCTGAATAACCCATGTATCACGAATTTCATGGATGATATTCTCGTCGCCACAGAGACATTTGAAGAACACATTGACGCTCTAGAAATGTTATTTAATAGGCTTAGGGAGGCGAACTTGACTGCTAGGCCAACAAAATGTTGCATTGGATGCAAAGAGTTGGAATTCTTGGGACACACTGTATATCAGGGTAGCATGACCCCTGATCCCAAGAACTTGGAAAAACTGCAGAGAGCACCTAGACCACAAACAAAAAAGGATGTGCGATCATTCGTGTCGTTATGCGGATTTTATCAAAAATATATCAAAGATTTTAACTCTATTTGTGCTCCTCTGACTGATCTGACTCGCAAGGGACTTCCAGATAAAATTAATTGGACTGCGCAAAGTGAATTAGCGTTCCAAGACTTAAAGGAAAAACTCACTAGCAAGCCTATTCTCAAACTACCTGATTTGACACAGGACTTTGTCTTAAGAACCGATGCAAGTAATGTAGGACTCGGAGCGGCTTTGTTGCACAGATCATCTTCACCTGATGGGGAACTGAAACCAGTCGCTTATGCAAGCCGCAAATTGAATAAGGCGGAACAAGGATACTCCACAAGCGAAAAAGAATGTTTAGCGTTAATCTGGGCAATAAAGAAGTTTCAAATCTATCTGTATGGTAGGACTTTTGTGGTCGAGACGGACCATCAGCCTCTCGTATTCTTATCTCAGGCTAAGCATGAAAACGCAAGATTGCTGAGGTGGTCTTTATTGCTTCAACCTTATCAGTTTAGTATCCAATATATCCCAGGCAAATTGAATGTCGGTGCAGATTTCCTCAGTCGGCACCCCTGTGATCAAAATTAGAGTAAGGGCAGGCGTAAGGAGAGATTTTATCTATGTGTATCACTGGTTTTAGAACTTGCCGTAGGCATGTTTTCAAGTGGGGAGATGTGTCACAAAATTAGCCGTGATGCAACGTTAAAATATCTCCAATGATACAACGTAGGGATAAAAACTAATGCGTAAGCTGCTAGAATACATGATCGCCCACGCCGCGGGTCATCACCCGCCATGGAGATTGAATTGTTAGACTTGAAGGCAAAACGGAACGGGATGAGAACGGAGATCAAAAGGAAAAATCTGACTGAACGCGTGCTTGAAACTAGCAAGGCTAAAAGACGCAAGTGGTGGGGAAAGGAGGAAAAAGTCACGTTCCCCAAGTTGACATAAAGTAAAGAAATCGACAAAAGGGACCTTGGATATTATACGCCACAGTCATTTCTTGGACGCTTTTGCGATAACTTAGTCCGTTTATTTGAATGCAGTGATGAACGCATTCCAGAAGATTCTAGAAAATATTTGAAAAGTAACTTTTCTTAATAATAATGTTAGGAATATAAAACCTAGCTGGCCGGATGGCCCATCTTGAGCAGTGAAATAATATGCTTTCATTTATACAGACGGATAGATAATAAGAAAGATATTGACAAAAGACTGTGTTGTTCATATCAGCGAGCGTCTGCATTGAAATAAAACATGTCACTAATTTTCAAAAAATTGTGGCCTTGAAGACGCAAGTGCTAAAATCTAGTTGGAATGAAGAGACTGGGTGGGATGGTGAATTGTGGCTAAAAATAACTTTAAGGGCAAAATTGTGTAGGGGAAGGCAGAGTTGGTTCAAAAAACAAGTGTGTTTTTTTTTTTTGTGAAACGCAAGTAGAGACGGACGGACCAACAGACAATAAGGCATACTTGACTGAGGTATGACTGAAATGACTTTTTGGTAGGATATTTGAATTTGAAAAAGAAAAGGCAGTGATTGGCCATAGATGAATATATTATCGGCGCTCAGACGCGCATTTTGTGCCATTCATTATAAGTTGTCCTAGTAAACACAGTGAATTATTAAGTGGTGTAATTCCCAGAAGCTATTGAAATATTTAGAGGGACGCCATCCTAAGGCCAGCAGCTCAGCTGAGTTTTGCTAGCATTTAACTGTGTTCTATATTCATAATTCTGGTAAGACTGAAATTATTTCTTTGTACATTTTAAGGTTTCGAGTGATTTGATACTGCAATAGCATAATCTGTCCCTTACAACAAGTAAGGATTCGCTCTAGGCCCCCCGCCCCAGTTCAGGGTCTAGAGACAAATAAAATACACAAACTCCAGCAAGGATTATGAAGGACAGATCAAGTGTTGAGATCAGTGGAACATATCACCATCATACAATACCATCAATC
>JAMPIV010017172.1:0-73020 GCA_024509875.1 Oreohelix idahoensis | reverse complement strand
CTTAAGACAAAGTTCCTGGGTCAAGTCAGGTAGTTTGAGAATAGGCTTGCTAGTGAGTTTTTTCCTTTAAGTCCTTGGTGAAAGCCTAATTAACTTCTGCGCAGTCCAAATTAATGTTATATCTGGAAGTCCCTTGCGAGTCAGATCAGTCAGAGGAGCACAAATAGAGTTAAAATCTTTGATATATTTTTGATAAAATCCGCATAACGACACGAATGATCGCACATCCTTTTTTGTTTGTGGTCTAGGTGCTCTCTGCAGTTTTTCCAAGTTCTTAGGATCAGGGGTCATATTACCCTGATATACAGTGTGTCCCAAGAATTCCAACTCTTTGCATCCAATACAACATTTTGTTGGCGTAGCAGTTAAGTTCGCCTCCCGAAGTCTATCAAACAACATCTCCAGAGCTTCAATGTGTTCTTCAAATGTCTCTGTGGCGACGAGAATATCATCCATGAAATTCGTGATACCTGGGTTATTCAGGGGATCCAACAATTTGCGCATCATCCTTGAAAATACACTCGGAGCATTTTTCAGTCCGAATGGTAGCATATTGAATTCATAATGTCCATCCGAAGTGCTAAAAGCCAAATAAGGTCTCACTTCAGGCTTCACTGGGATCTGGTATAGCCTTTACTAAGATCCACCTTTGAAAAGTATTTTGCCTTGTTCAGTCTGGCAAATAACTGTTTTGTGTCTGGTAATGGATCCACTTGTCCTTCTGTGACAGCATTCAGTTTCCTGTAATCTATGCACAGTCTGTGTTCCCCAGACGGTTTTCTCAACAATACGACACTAGAGCTAAAAGATGATTCACTGTGTGAAATAATCCCCTCCTTCAACAAATAATCTATTTCTTCCTTCAATGCCTTCTCCTTCGCGAACGGAATAGAATAGGCTCTCATACAGATTGGGTTTGAGTCTACCAGTTTCATGTCATACTGTAGCAAATTTGTATGGCCTGGTTTATCTGTTAATACATCTGTATGTTCCTCCAGAACCTGTTGAACTCTCTCCCTCTGGTTTTTAGTCAGGTGATTACTGACTTTTACCTGTGCTGCTGTTTCACAAGGATGTAATGGGTATTCATGTGAGGTGAGTGGTTCCTTTTGCATTTGAGTTGCGATAGCTAAGGTCAGTAAGGGGGTGCTTTCCTGGAGTGGTCTGTCCAGATACTTCTTTAACAGGTTTACATGATAAACTTTCTCCTTCCCCTTTTTGTCAATTTTATAGTTTGTTCTAGACACCTTCTCTAGAACCGTATATGGACCTTGCCATCCAATTTGTAATTTATTCTGGCTACCGGGTAGTAGAAGCAGCACCTTCTCTCCGACTGCCAGTTCTCTGTCCTTTGCCTTCCTATTAAAATATGCTGCATGTTTCTTCCTGGCTTGTTTCAAATTATCATTTGCCTGTTTCCATCCAGCTTTCAAACGAGTGGTCAGTTCGTTCACGTATTGATAAGATGAGGTAACAGTCTCTTCCGCCTTCTCATCTGTCCAGGTCCTTAAGAGCGCTTCTAGTGGACCTTTTATTGGCCTCCCAAATAGCAGAGTTGCGGGAGCCATCCTGGTTGAACTATGTGGTACCTCCCGATACGCAAACAATGCGGTGGGCAGGAATTGATCCCACAGATCCGGTTTTTCGTGTGCCAGCTTTCTCAGGATAGAAATGAGAGTCCCGTTGAACCTCTCTACCTGGCCGTTCCCTTGCGGATGGTACGGACTACAATGAAAGTGTCTGGCTTGAAATAGCTTAAAAACTTCTTCCGTTAGTTTCCCCTTGAACTGAGAGCCATTATCCGTCAAGATTTGATGCGGGAATCCTAATCGGGTAAATATTGTAAGTAGTGCCTCTGCTACATGTTTTGAATCAATTGATGGCAGGGCTACCGTCTCTCCCCACATAGAACAAGTGTCCACCAGAGTAAGGATGTAACTGTTCCTCCTCTTGGTCCGAGTGAGAGGTCCTACAATATCCACTGCAACCCTCTCAAAAGGTGTTCCCACTATGGGCATTTCCCCTAGAGTTGCAGGAGCAGTCCAGTGCTTTGGAGCTACCCTTGACATTCTGGGCAGGATTTGACATATCTTTTTATATCCTCCGTTATCCCTGGCCAGAAGTAATGACAAGCTATACGCTGTCCTGTGGCGCTGATCCCCATGTGACCACTGAAGGGAATCGCATGCCCGAGTTCCATCACTTTATCCCTATATGAAGTGGGAAGAACCAGCTGGTTGTGACCATTTGTTCCAGTTCCGGCCTTCCTGTATAAGAGTTTGTTCTTCATAAAATATTCCCCCTTGCTCGGAGGTGTGTGGCATTTGGGCAATTTTTTAAAACATGGCTTGAGTGTCCTATCCTCAGCCTGCGCCTTCCTCATCTCCTCTGGATGAGCATTTATAGGTTCACCTTCTTCCTCCTTCTTCTGTGACCTGGTCTGCACTGTCACCATGATCACAGGTCTCTCGGGATTCCCCAAGAAGACGTATCTACACCCCAATATCAGAGGGTAGATTGGTTCATCTATCACTGCTGCTCTGATTTCTCCTTCCACATAGCGAGTTTTCACCGTTATCCTTGCGATGGGAAGTGTCATGAGTGGTATGTCCTTAGTTGCCCCTTGTATTTCCACTGTTTCTGTGGTATACTGACTTGGGTCCACTAGGCTAGACTTCACAACTGAATCATAATCCAAAACCTGTATCATAAAGGCACCTTATGGTGACCCCATTACAAATAACATCCTCACAAACTGGGGGGTGATAAGGTTCCTGTTGTCCCTTAGGATTAACCTTTAATCTTTGAGTCCCCGACTTCATTGCAGCAATGTCTGAAGGTTTCCTTCTACAAAATTCGGTGTTATGGTTATCTTTCTTGCACCATTTACACCATCTTTTTCCTTGGTTAAACGGTTTTCTTTCATTGGATTTTTGGTCATTGAACTGTGAGTTTCTGTCTCGGTAGTCATTTCTTGGCCGTTCAAAGTTTGTCCTACCTTTATTTCCCTGCTCCCTATTATCAAATTTATTAAATTGCTGTGGAGCTTTAAAATTGTCTATGTGCTTCTTTTTAGCACCACTTACCTCTGCCTGGGCTGCCTGATACCTCTCAGCGACATTTAAAACCTCCCCCAACTTCTCTGCGCCTTGTTCCATGAGAAATTTTCTCATGTCTGGAGCCATGGACTCTCTCAATTGCTCAATCATGATCATTTCTTTAAGATCTTGGGTCTTCCCCAGAGCAGTCCATTTCTCCAAATAGGTTTCTAGTCTGGCAGAGAATTGGTGGTATGTCTCCCCAGACAACAGTTTGGCATTTCTAAATTTCTTACGATAAAATTCCCCATGTTTTTCGTACCTCAATAACAAAGCCTGCTTTAACATGTCATAATTCTCCTGGTCTTCTCTGTTCATTTTTGCGAAGACTTCGTAAGAAGTACCTCTCAGTCCTGTGAAGGCTCCTGAGATAAAATGTAGCTGTGAATTGTCAGAAGGCCCTTCTTGCTACCACTACGACCTCACACTTATCTTTTTTTTTTTACTAATGAATGTGGCTACGTTAAATGTCTAGGGTAATGATATGTAATGTGTTGTGGTAGTTTACATACACACACACACAGATATTTACTAAGTCTAATAATATTAATAAAATGTTATAATACACGGAACTAACTCAGCTGTGTAAAATTTTGATAGTAATTTTCTTACATTTATTTGTTCTGGACCAAGGTTTTATTTTGGCCAGAACATATGAAAAGTTTAGCAATTATGAAAGAAATGCATGAATATTACATAATAAATTCAAGGTGTGTACATATATATGTTACTAGACTAGTTAATATTATTACTGTTTATAGTTATAATCTATTTTGGGAGAACATTTAATGGATGTGCTGTTGGGGTGGCCTCATCACTCCCTGTCTATGGTGACTACACATTGTCCAGTTAATTGATGGAACTTTTATGGGTGTGTTAGCAAATAATTTGAGTTGGTGAATTCTCAGCAGACCAGGCGCTCACGTAGCTTGAAGGTGTAGCTCTGGTGCTGAGATCTGGTGGCCCCACCTCTCCGTGCTTGGGGGCAATATCAGAAGTTTGGTGGCCCCACCTCTCCGTGCTTGGGGGCAATATCAGAAGTCTGGTGGCCCCACCTCTCCGTGCTTGGGGGCTATATCAGAAGTCTGGTGGCCCCACCTCTCCGTGCTTGGGGGCTATAGTAGGCTGCTCTGACAAAATGTTACTGCACGGGTCCACTCTGGTAATATACAACAACTCATTTGACACCACAGTGGTGCCAACTGAAACTCACAGTTCTGCAATCAAAGTATTAATCATGTGTCAGAACTCCATCCTCTAACCATTTCTGGACACAACACTACACAACAACCACACCACATAGACGGGTCAGATCTTTCTGACCAAACAACACATCTTACCAAGTTGGTTTCACATAGGATAAGTTCTCCCAGACTACAGATTCTGAAATATATTCATTAGCTTCCTGCCATAGAATAGGATAGGTGATATGTTTCACTGATCTCAACACTTGATCTGTCCTTCATAATCCTTGCTGGAGTTTATGTATTTTATTTGTCTCTAGACCCTGAACTGGGGCGGGGGGTCTAGAGCGAATCCTTACTTGTTGTAAGGGACAGATTATGCTATTGCAGTATCAAATCACTCGAAACCTTAAACAAATATTAAAATGTACAAAGAAATAATTTCAGTCTTACCAGAATTATGAATATAGTACACAGTTAAATGCTAGCAAAACTCAGCTGAGCTGCTGGCCTTAGGATGGCGTCCCTCTAAATATTTCAATAGCTTCTGGGAATTACACCACTTAATAATTCACTGTGTCTACAAGGACAACTTCTAATGAATGGCACAAAATGCGCGTCTGAGCGCCGATAATATATTCATCTATGGCCAATCACTGCCTTTTCTTTTTTCAAATTCAAATATCCTACCAATAAGTCATTTCAGTCACACCTCAGTCAAGTATGCCTTATCGTCTGTTGGTCCGTCCGTCTCTACTTGCGTTTCACAAAAAAAACACACTTGTTTTTTTGAACCAACCCTGCCTTCCCCTACACAATTTTGCCGTTAAAGTTATTTTTAGCCACAATTCACCATCCCACCCCGTCTCTTCATTCCAACTAGATTTTAGCATTTGCGTCTTCAAGGCCACAATTTTTTGAAAATTAGTGACATGTTTTATCTCAATGCAGTCGATCGTTGATATGAACAACACAGTCTTTTGTCAATATCTTTCTTATTATCTGTCCGTCTGTATAAATGAAAGCATATTATTTCACTGCTCAAGATGGGCCATCCGGCCAACTAGGTTTTATATTCCTAACATTATTATTAAGAAAAGTTACTTTTCAAATATTTTCTAGAATCTTCTGGAATGCGTTCAAGAAATGACTGTGGCGTATAATATCCAAGGTCCCTTTTGTCGATTTCTTTACTTTATGTCACTTTGGGGGACGTGACTTTTCCCTCCTTGCCCCACCAATTTGCGTCCTTTAGCATTGCTAGTTTCAAGCACGCGTTCAGTCAGATTTTTCCTTTTGATCTCCGTTCTCATCCCGTTCCGTTTGGCCTTCAAGTCTAACATTTAATTTCCATGGCGGGTGATGACCCGCGGCGTGGGCGATCATGTATTCTAGCAGCTTACGCATTAGTTTTTATCCTTACGTTGTATCATTGGAGATATTTTAACGTTGTATCACGGTTAATTTTGTGACATGGACCATAATCCTATCAGAGTCAGACCCTATCCAATACCTATCCACTTTCAGTCACAAGTCGAGAAGGAATTGGATGAGATGATACGATTGGAAATAATCGAACTATCTACTTCACCTTACTCTTCGTCTATGGTTATTGTCCGAAAAAAAGACAATATTCGCATTTGCGTTGATTATCGCAAATTGAACCAGGTTACGAAGTTTGATGCTGAACCGATGCCTTCTCTAGAAGAGCTACTAAACAAACTCTCTAATTCTAGATTCTTTACCAAACTAGACTTGTCTAAAGGTTATTGGCAAGTTCCTTTAACTGAACGTGCCAAACCTTTTACCGCTTTTTCTACACCTAGGGGTTTATTTCAATGGAATTTCATGCCTTTCGGCCTTATGAACGCCCCTGCTACATTCGTACGCATGATGCGTCGAATTCTTTCATATCGTACTGATGTCATAGCATACTTAGACGATATCTGTCTATTCAGTGATTCCTGGGAAGATCACTATTTGGGTTTATACGAATTGCTGTCTACTCTTTGTGAGTATAACTTGACTGCAAAACCCTCTAAAGCCTTTATAGGATTTAGCGAGATTTCTTTTCTGGGTCATCATGTTGGTCATGGTCTTTTAAAGACAGAGGACCACAATGTTTCGAAAATACTAAACATTTCTGTCCCTAAGACGAAGAAACAAATATGGAGTCTCTTAGGTTTGATACAATTTTACGGACGATTCATTCCGAATCTGTCCTCCATTATAGCACCACTTTCTACTTTACTGAAGAAAGGATCGCCTAATCTAATCCGCTGGTCTCAAGAATGTCAATCCTCATTGGACCAGATTAAAACTCTATTCTCATCCCCACCTATTCTTAGGTTACCTACTATTGAGAAGACTTTTGTTCTTCGAAGTGACGCCTCGTCAACTGGAATTGGGGCAGCACTTATGCAGGAGTATTCTGATACTCTGCATCCGGTGATGTATATCTCTAGGAAATTCAATGCTGCAGAAAGGAATTACTCGGTTTTAGACCGTGAATTATTGGCTATGGTATGGTCAATTCTCAAATTGCAAAGATTCCTTCTAGGCGCACATTTCATTGTGGAAACCGACCAGAAAGCTCTTACTGCCATTCAGAGCAAAAACTTGAAGAGCTCGAGGTCCACTCGATATGCCATAGCTCTTCAACCATTTCATTTTACGGTGCGAGCTATCCGTGGTTCGTATAATGTGATGGCAGACATTCTGTCCAGATGCCCACACGATTCCACTTAATTCTTCTGTTATATATAGTTACTGATATACAGTCCTCTACTATAATGACATATCAGCACATATGTTATCACTTTTTGTGAATTTATAACATTGTACCATATAATGTTAAGGAGGCTTAATTAGCGATATATGGGCCAAAAGTTTACGGCCACATTTATATACTGTAATTTGATTGATGTATTAAGAAATTTAGCATATACCATAAAGATTTTTTATTATTGATATTTTCGCAGCACATCTATGACGTCTGCGAGATTATGTCCATTGTGGAACTTTGAAACATATCAAGCCCTAAGTCAATCTGGAGCGGATTATGTCCACGTCTTCTATGAACATCTATTTAATTAGAACAATACAATGTATTATTATATTATATGCATGTATCATGTATTTTGTGTAATTCTAAAGTGCGGTATAGTAGTATATGATACCGCTGTTTGCACAACACTTCATTGTTTAATACTATGATAATATGTATTTTCATAGATTTGTATGAGTATGATTTACCTTGCATTGTGATGTTGCCATCACTGTGGCGTATGTTGGTGGCACCTCCCTGGAATATACGCATACACTTAGGGAAATATTTTCTCTAAGATTCTGAGATACAATCTCAGCTATCGCTCTATGCATCGCGATAGCCGCATATTAAGCATTATATCCACGCATCATACGTGCGTTTAGAGCCTGTTGTTTCTGGCTCTAGGATAAAATAAAATAAAAATGTTTCATTTTTTTTCCCGGGGGGGTGCAGTAATCTGTTATGCACAGAATTTTTCAAGAGACATTGTATAATTTTTCAAATGACATTGTATAATTTTGTCTAAAGACATAGTATAATTTTGTCTAAAGACATTGTATAATTTTTTCTAAAGGCATTGTGTAATTAACTTGTCTGAATTGTACACCTTGATTTTTCGCACAGTCTAAGATAAATAACTCTTGTTTTACTGTGTGTACATTTTGCAAGGATGATTACCTTTGCTTGTGACGGGACTCATCGGTCCATTTTTTTTGATCGATGTGTTGGTCACTCTCCTTGTATGGTAGTATCGGTCATCTGTTTCTTTGAATGATTGAAACCAGTGTTGAGGATTCGTTCGCTGTCCATATAAGGCAAGATTTCTTACAAAAATCTTTCTAGAAGGTCTTCAACCATCGTCTCGTTGAATTTTACTCAGGTGTAGGCTTTTCTGCGCATGTCTGACTTTCAGGGGTTAGAATCGTCTTCCGCCCAGCGGGGTTTCGAGATGATGTACTGAGCAGAGGATAGACGCATCTGCGTCTTGTGATTTTTCATAGGGAAATATATTGTCTTTGTGAGTTAGTTATCTAACTAGACTTTTCCCAGTATTATTCAAGCCGCCTGGAGGCATATGTTTTAGTGGTTGATTCCGAAGAAAGGTAATACCTCTTTATTGAACTTTACGATACCATCTAGTAGTTCGACATTTTGTTGCTCTCTGCTCGCCTGTGTGATTCAAAATGGAGAGGTACTTTGATTAGGATTTCGCCACCGGTATCTTTATACCTGAACAATTTATATATATGGGTCGCTTTAGACCAACAGGACTATTGTCTATGTTCCAGGATTCGTAATGCCAGCGATTACGCCTAAGTCAAAGGGTTAGACTTAGGAATGTGATAAAGGTCAGTTCGACCTGTACTCCTCAATGCTATTTCTCGTGCAAACGATAACGGACTTATTTATTACACCTGATCTGCCAGCATCAGGAGAGGAGTAATGATTATTATGTATGTGTACTGATGAAATGCAGCTGACACTGTTACACTATTGATAGTAATGAATATTAATGCAACCAGCTCTGTGCCATATTATTTAGACAGATTTATGAATAATAACTTTATGACACTGTGAACCTTGAACTGTTGTTTACGCTATGACTGATGAGGATTGGATCCTACATGTCTAACAGTTGGCACCAATATCATTTTTGAATGCTGAAAACTATTGAACTGTGATGTTTATGATGTATGTGAAGTAACTGTCGTTGTGGCGTGAAATAAATGATGAAAACGTCAAGAGCAGTTACCTCCTTTATGACGTTGCATGTCACTTTGCCTGTGCTGTAACTCTGTGGACTAGCTAACTACTTTACACACAGCAACAACATAAACCAGATAAGACACCCTACACTACAACTATAATTTAACTGGTGTCGATAGGGGTGGTAATTGAAGTCAGCCTAAATCCACCCTTATCACCTAGATACACGCAACACTGAACCGTCCAGGTGATAAACGACACGCCCACTCAACGACACTTCAACACGATACCAAAACCAGATTATAACATCTCTAAACAGACTTTAACATCTGGTGGACCAGATTCATGGGTTTCTACATTACATCGTGGAGTGTCAGCTGTAGCGGGAGGTTATTTAAAAGTATATATTATGTAAGAGTATGCCAGTAAAGAGTTCTGACCTTACAAGTAATACCCCAGTCTTAGAAATAAGCACTGGTGTATTGTTATCATAAAAATAGTCAGACTGTAAAAACCCTGGTCCAGTTGGTAAGAAGTAGTACCAGGATTTAAGGTGTCTCCTCCCTATGACTATCTTATGATTACTTATATTCTAGGGGATAATAAAATGAACATTCACTGAAACCACAAATGGAAGAAGTGAATAAATCCTCAGGTACAGTTAAAATAGTTTAATAATTACACTAATATTCTATTTCTACTAGTTGGAAAAGAGTATACACATATATATATAAAAATATTCACACAATTACTATTATTGTCTGTTTAGACTTCAAGATCTTAAATAATAAAGTTACTGAAATCACTGTTATTAGTCCTTTGAATTTAAGGATAACTGTCATCAGTTGACTGAGTTTCTGTATGGTTAATTATTGTTTTGAACTATTGGCTGTTTCACATGTATAGGTGGTCAGTGTCAAACAGGACACTTATCTTTCCAACTTGGTACTGCTGAAACTGTCCTTTGCTGATATCAGACTTGGTAGGCCCAACAGTAGGGATGCCAATGACCAGTTGAAGTTCACTCTTTGGGGTCCTGCACTTTTGTGGGATTGCCTCGGATGAACTGCACCGGCTTCTGATACTGGACAGTCTGGTTTGAGTTATTTCATGGAACCTGCAACATATCAGCCTTGGCTAGTATCTGGCTAGACTTGTAGCTGACTAGCACAGATGTCAGACCAGTCAGTCATCAGATGTCACCGTTATACAATCATAGTAAGCAAGGACATCATTTCAGTGATATAGCATTAATATTAACATGTCAATTAAGTGTAACTGACTAGCACATAAGTCAGACAAGTCAGTCATCAGGTGTCAAAGTTATACAGTCATAGCAAGTAACATCATTTCAATGATACAGAATTAATATTAACATATCAGTAATAAACATCATCTGGTTTATTCCGCTCCTATACATCCCTTCATATGCTATAACTTGATCCTTCCAAATCATATCAAGTACAAATTCAAATACTGATGCTATCCTTAGCATCTACACAAAAGTAATACATAAATAAGAAAGTGAGTGACCACGTGATCAGGTTGCTTTCTACTGAAACTGGCTATAGAACACTCCAGTTTACCAGCTGTAAATGGGTACAAAGTTGTGCGCTCGAACTATGGAAGGCAAAGGCAGCGAGGAAGGGGGGGACTAGTCACCTTAGCCTCGTAACTGGGATCTTCCATGATGAAGTTTCTAACACTTCATTTCCCTATGACAATCTCTGCCATGGGACTGCCTTTATCTTCGTAAGCGATAAAGCAATATGATAAATATATCTTCATTAGGCTGTGGGGCTATTTGTGATTAATTTTTGTACAAGCAACAATCATCCACAATGTACATGTTAGATCATATTAAAAATACAATACATTATATCAATGACTATTATACAGGCATATTTTGTGAATTCTATATGAACCTGAAATAACAAATATTATACACGGTAGTTATCATAATTTCGCTTACCCTCAGACTTCAGATACTGGACTTAAAAAATGTTTCTGGCGATCCGCTCACAATTCATGGATAGTGGCGAAACTCTGCCTCCAGTCTGGCTCAAACCTCTTTCGTTGTGTATCTCTCTCAGTTTACCGATCCGCTACTTATACGCAAAGCGCGGACGTATCGGAGAGTACCGACGTCACAGCCTAAACCTAACCTGAAAAATCCTTCCCGAACAGTGATTTCGGCCGATCTGTGCGTCGACTGAAATTTTGCCTTTATCATTCTCGGCATATATAATATCCATATTGTTCCATCTTATCTAGTTTTATACAGCTGATAAAACTCTATCTTCCTATCCATGTAAATTCCCAAACTGTTATTTGTTGATTTTAATATTTAGAACAGAAGTGGGTTTACATGCTTTTGGCGTAACTGTGGGCAGCCGAAATACGCATATATCTCCGTAAATGAGAACTTCCTACCGTTCCATCTTATATGCAGTTATACACCATCCTTCCCTGTACTGAAATGTAAAATCCTTTTCATACGGATTCCCTTCTTTTTTTATTTATCGGTTGCTATTTCCTCTGTTCGTTACACTTTTCTTTGATACGCCGCCATTTTGAAAGCGGTCACTCGATCGTAGATGGGTTTATAAATCTAACTGAACCATTTGCAATGACTTGAAACCAATTTTTTGCGACATAGCTCCCCCATATTTTAAGCTGGATGATATCTAGCTTAACTATTGGGTACAAGACAATTGCAAATCGACCATTCCGAGGTTAGTTTTCCTTCCTTCTATCCTCCTCAAGCTCTGTGGGATGACGACTAAGAAAATCTGCGCCCACATTCTGTTTTCCAAGAATATATTCATCCTTTACTATCTCTCTCCTTCCTGTTCGGCTTTTCATCCAGGCTCTTACTGCTGGTGAAACCGGGTCGGTAGGTTTCCCATGAAGTGCACCGCCCTCTTTTCGTTGATAGTTGGATGTGGTTTTCCCTCGCAAATCCGTAGGTGTTTTGATTTTCGCTACGTGATTTGTTCCTTTTTTCCAGCGCATGGGGTTCAGACTGCAATTGAACCTGTGTGGGATGTTTCCTTTCCCCTCCCGTGCAAATCTCGGGAGTACCCCTGATTGCTGGTTTGCTTGTAGATTTTTGATGAAGACTCTTCCGTCGACTTTCTGAATCTACATAGGTGCACTCTGGACAGGAATTTACATACTGATTTATGTCTTCCGTAATACCTGGCCAGTAGAACTGGGTGGCTATTCTTTGTTTTGTGGCACCATTACCCAGGTGTTCACTCAAAGTTGATATGTGTCCCCAGCCTATAACCTTATTCCTATAGGTGGATGGTACAACAATTTGACCATGACTTTTCGTCCCTCTTCCAGCTTTCCTGTACAAGAGTCCATGTTCCATATAGAAATGTCCTTTCCTTGGAGCTTTATGTGTTTTAGATAATTTGCCAAAAAAAAACCAAGGCTTCAACGTGCTGTCTGCTTCTTGAGCCCGTTTCATTTCAGTCGAATGAAATGTTAATTTGGTGTCCCTCTCTATGTTCCTGGAGTCAGACCTGGTCTGGATTCCTGCCATAACCATAGGTTTTACAGGGTCTCCTAAGAAAAACATATTTACGCCCCAACATTAGGGGGTAAAAGGGATCATCTATCACAGCTGCATTTATCTCCCCTTCCACATAGCGACAACTGACATGAATCTTTGCTATGGGTAAAGTAAGGGGTGATGTTCCTTTTAGTGGCCCTTGAATGTCTACTGTTTCTGTGGTGATTTGTTCAGGGCACACCAGAGATGCACACACGACTGCGTCATAGGACAAACCTGTGTCATACATTCCTGTGACTTGTTTGCCATTCACAGTCACTATCTCCTGGGTAGGTGGGTGATGGAGGCTATTCTGACTCACAGTCAGTTCCTTCCTAACAGAAGTCCTCACCTGTAGACATGCAGCATGATGAAGGGGTTTTTTTCCTCCCACATTCATCAGTGTTGTGGTTGCTCATCTTACAAAATTTGCACCACTTATCTCCCTGTTTGTAGGGTTTATTTTCCTGAGTCTGAGGGTTCTTGTCCTTATTATCAAATCTTTGCTTGTTTCTGTATGGTTGATCCATCTCGTCAAACTTGGTATTGTGTGGTGGTGGCTTATATCCTTCTACGTGCTTTCTGTTCGTTCCTAGCAGTTCAGCTTGAGCTGCTTGGTATCTCTCTGCACATTTCAAAATGTCTTCCAGCCTCTCTGCTCCTTGTTCCATAAGGAATTTCCTCATTTCTTGAGACATGGAATCTTTCACTTGCTCTAACATAACCATTTCTTTCAGATCCTCGTAGGTTTTCTGATACTTACCTAAACTACTCCATTTCAACAAATACGTTTCTAGCCTAGCTGAGAACTGGTTATATGTTTCTCCAGGTAGAGGTTTAGAAGTTCTAAATTTCTTCCTGTATGCCTCAGAGTTCTTTTCATACCGGATCAGTAAGGCTTGCTTTAGTATTTCATAATTTTCCTGATCTTCTTTGGGGAGTTTCAGAAACACATCATATGCAATACCTCTCAATCCCTGGGATAACTTTAGACTCCATTTTTCCTTTTCCAGTCCATATGTAGAGGCTAGCCTTTCATACCTATCCAGGTACGACTCAATTGCGTCCTCCTTTTCAACAAATGGATCTAGGTGGAAGTTCATGGCCCCATTTGCTGTGTTCTGAAAAGAGCTATTCGCAGAATGAGGTGAGCTATTACCATGGGTGATAGTCCCAGCCTGAAGTTCAAGATCAAGCTGTCTCATTTTCAGCTCATGGTCTCTCTCTGCTTGTAACCTCCTTTCTTCTCTCTCAGCTTCTAATTTCTTGGCTTCTCTTTCTGCTTCCAATTTCTTGGCTTCTCTTTCTGCTTCCAATTTCTTGGCTTCTCTTTCTGCTTCCAATTTCTTGGCTTCTCTTTCTGCTTCCAATTGCTTTGCTTCTCTCTCGGTGTACTTTTCACATTCCGTCGTGACATACCGGATCAGAGCGTCACCATCCATGCCAAGCTCTTTTCCCACCTGCAGTGTAGCAGACCTAAATTTGACCAAGTCAGCCATGATGTATCTGTAGTCTAGTAGGGCAAGCGATCTTACTCAAACTAATTTACTACAATATAATTAACTTATTTAAAATTAAAGTTAATTAAACTGACTTCACCATATATGAAACAGCTGTCTTATCTGTACTCAATGGTACTCCTACAAAAAATATAATTATTTCCTATTATGTTTACTCTTTCCAAAAAAAAAAATTTGTTCAAAAAAGAAAATTTCCTACACAGCAGAAATAGAAAGATGGCTCAGGAATATCAAAGATATATCCCGCAGACGAGCCCCCACTGTAGCGGGAGGTTATTTAAAAGTATATATTATGTAAGAGTATGCCAGTAAAGAGTTCTGACCTTACAAGTAATACCCCAGTCTTAGAAATAAGCACTGGTGTATTGTTATCATAAAAATAGTCAGACTGTAAAAACCCTGGTCCAGTTGGTAAGAAGTAGTACCAGGATTTAAGGTGTCTCCTCCCTATGACTATCTTATGATTACTTATATTCTAGGGGATAATAAAATGAACATTCACTGAAACCACAAATGGAAGAAGTGAATAAATCCTCAGGTACAGTTAAAATAGTTTAATAATTACACTAATATTCTATTTCTACTAGTTGGAAAAGAGTATACACATATATATAAAAAATATTCACACAATTACTATTATTGTCTGTTTAGACTTCAAGATCTTAAATAATAAAGTTACTGAAATCACTGTTATTAGTCCTTTGAATTTAAGGATAACTGTCATCAGTTGACTGAGTTTCTGTATGGTTAATTATTGTTTTGAACTATTGGCTGTTTCACATGTATAGGTGGTCAGTGTCAAACAGGACACTTATCTTTCCAACTTGGTACTGCTGAAACTGTCCTTTGCTGATATCAGACTTGGTAGGCCCAACAGTAGGGATGCCAATGACCAGTTGAAGTTCACTCTTTGGGGTCCTGCACTTTTGTGGGATTGCCTCGGATGAACTGCACCGGCTTCTGATACTGGACAGTCTGGTTTGAGTTATTTCATGGAACCTGCAACATATCAGCCTTGGCTAGTATCTGGCTAGACTTGTAGCTGACTAGCACAGATGTCAGACCAGTCAGTCATCAGATGTCACCGTTATACAATCATAGTAAGCAAGGACATCATTTCAGTGATATAGCATTAATATTAACATGTCAATTAAGTGTAACTGACTAGCACATAAGTCAGACAAGTCAGTCATCAGGTGTCAAAGTTATACAGTCATAGCAAGTAACATCATTTCAATGATACAGAATTAATATTAACATATCAGTAATAAACATCATCTGGTTTATTCCGCTCCTATACATCCCTTCATATGCTATAACTTGATCCTTCCAAATCATATCAAGTACAAATTCAAATACTGATGCTATCCTTAGCATCTACACAAAAGTAATACATAAATAAAGAAAGTGAGTGACCACGTGATCAGGTTGCTTTCTACTGAAACTGGCTATAGAACACTCCAGTTTACCAGCTGTAAATGGGTACAAAGTTGTGCGCTCGAACTAGGGAAGGCAAAGGCAGCGAGGAAGGGGACTAGTCACCTTAGCCTCGTAACTGGGATCTTCCATGATGAAGTTTCTAACACTTCATTTCCCTATGACAATCTCTGCCATGGGACTGCCTTTATCTTCGTAAGCGATAAAGCAATATGATAAATATATCTTCATTAGGCTGTGGGGCTATTTGTGATTAATTTTTGTACAAGCAACAATCATCCACAATGTACATGTTAGATCATATTAAAAATACAATACATTATATCAATGACTATTATACAGGCATATTTTGTGAATTCTATATGAACCTGAAATAACAAATATTATACACGGTAGTTATCATAATTTCGCTTACCCTCAGACTTCAGATACTGGACTTAAAAATGTTTCTGGCGATCCGCTCACAATTCATGGATAGTGGCGAAACTCTGCCTCCAGTCTGGCTCAAACCTCTTTCGTTGTGTATCTCTCTCAGTTTACCGATCCGCTACTTATACGCAAAGCGCGGACGTATCGGAGAGTACCGACGTCACAGCCTAAACCTAACCTGAAAAATCCTTCCCGAACAGTGATTTCGGCCGATCTGTGCGTCGACTGAAATTTTGCCTTTATCATTCTCGGCATATATAATATCCATATTGTTCCATCTTATCTAGTTTTATACAGCTGATAAAACTCTATCTTCCTATCCATGTAAATTCCCAAACTGTTATTTGTTGATTTTAATATTTAGAACAGAAGTGGGTTTACATGCTTTTGGCGTAACTGTGGGCAGCCGAAATACGCATATATCTCCGTAAATGAGAACTTCCTACCGTTCCATCTTATATGCAAATATACACCATCCTTCCCTGTACTGAAATGTAAAATCCTTTTCATACGGATTCCCTTCTATTTTTATTTATCGTTGGCGATTTCCTCTGTCCGATACACATTTCGCTGATGCGCCGCCATTTTGAAAGCGGTCACTCGATCGTAGATGGGTTTATAAATCTAACTGAACACATTTGCAATGACTTGAAACCAATTTTGCGACATCAGCTACGCAGTGAACAGTACTAAGCAGGTCAACGCCTTATACTGCTTCATGGACCACAGCTGCTTATGAAGTTCATTTACGCTGTACTACAAAGATAAACATCCTTCTGCATTTTGACAGTCGTCAATGGCCATATATTGTTACGTTCAAGTCACGTTGTTTACGTCAAAGCTCAGGTTGTAAACAGTTCAAGCTATTGTTTACATATTACAGTCTACACATACCAATGTTGGATCTTCCGGTTTTAACTGGTTTGTTGGGTATGACATTGTAGCTGGACATTTGGAGACCACTACCTGTTGTTAAGTTGCTGGGTACTTCAATGGTGGATCGTCTACCTTTACTGTTTACAGTTGTACCGCATTGTACTGCATCTTTGCGGGTGTTTGAGGATTGTGCTTGAGATAAGTGGCCCGTTTATATGTTAAACTGTGCCTTTATTTATGTTCAACTGAGCCTTCCTCTATACACATTCTTTATATTGTGTATTTACATACTACATGCATTCTTTGTTTACATGTTTTTTGTTTACATGTTGTATTAGTGTGTATTTGGCGGGTTTAAGATTGGGCGGTGTCTATCAGTAGAAATATCCCACTTGACCAAGGGTCTACTGTAAGCGTTTTCTTTAGGGACTGTGCAGATTTTCCAAAGTGAAATTTGCTAGCGACAATTGTTGCTATTTTTGGTTAGCTGTGACGAAGTGTGCTTTTTATCGTTGTTGTTGTCATATTTTTTGTTTCTTTAGTTTTGATTTCATTTGTTTGTATTTGTCTGCCTTCTCTTCCTTTCATTTATTTCTATACATCTTTTTGTTTATAACAGTGTTGTCATTTGTTTTGTTTAATTTTTCACAGTTATCATTGCAATTCTTTGCAACATTAGATTTAGTTAAGCTTTATTTTTGATTTGACTTCTGCGAACGTTTTCCGTTGTTCTATATTCTTGTCTTTGTATTGTTATCGTATACATGTTTATCATACACAGTATATATATATATATATATATATATATATATATATATATATATAAACTTGGTCATAGACTATTATTATTGATATGATGCACTTTTCAGACAGAGGTTATGTATGATGATATTATTATAGAGAAACAAGGTGATTATACAAGTTTTTGATTAAAAGACTTGTCTCCCACGGAGATTGGGATAGATTAAAGTGAAGTGAGTATACAAGTCTAGTATTACAGACTTGTCTCCCATTGAGGTTGGGATAAGGTAATTTATTTAATTTTTCAGGTCTGATCTCACATTATTAGACATAATGTCTACACTTGAGCACTTTATTGAGCAAGGGAAATCCCTTGGTAAGACTGGTGAGAAATTAGAAGAATTCGCGACTACTCAGTATGCCAAGGCACTGAAGTCAGAAGAAAAGAGACAGAAGATGGAGAATGAGCAAAAGAAGATAGAATCTGAGAATTTAAAATTGCAAATGCAGGCAGATGAAAGGAAATTCCAGATGGAACAGAAAAAACTTCAAGCTGCTGCTGAAGAGAGGAAACTTCAAGCTGAAGCTGAGAATAAAAGATTAGACAAAGAAGCTGCTGCTGAAGAGAGGAAACTTCAAGCTGCTGCTGAAGAGAGGAAACTTCAAGCTGCTGCTGAAGAAAGAAAAGCAAAAATGGAACATGAGGAAAAACTATTAGCTTTTGAGTTGGAGAAATTAAAGATCATGAATATGAGTGCCCCTCAAACAACTTCGGGTAAGATAAAGGAGAGTACTTATAAAGTCAAATTGCCCCCTTTCAACCCTCTAAAGGACGACATAACCTTCTACCTTGATAGATTTCAATTAATATGCGTAACGCATAAGGTAGATAAGGAACAATATGTCGGACAACTGATGGAGTTACTTTCAGATGAACCATTAAGTACTGTAATGGCAGTAGAGGAACCTGACAGAACTAATTATGATGTTGTCAGGGCAACATTACTTAAAAGATATCGAACGAACTTTATTTTCGAAGGGTAAAGAATTGGGCGCGCATCAATTAAAAGAAGAAGATTATCGTCTTCATTTTAAGACAATGCTACCAGAAACTGGAGTAGAGTTCTCTGACTTTATTACGAAGATATGTCTTACATTTACACGTTGGATTGAGCTGTCTAAAACAGAAAAAACATATGAAGCCCTTATGGACTTATTACTTCGAGATAAAGTTATGTCATCTGTCAATGAGTCTTTCCTTGCTTTTCTTCATGAGTGTAAACCTAAGAACATAAAAGACATGGAAGAATATTGTTGCCAGTACATCACTGCGCATCCCCATGCTACTGTTAGCAATTCTAAGGTGAAAGAAGAGTTGCCAGTTGCTTCTGCAGCACCATATGGCCCTAACTTTATGCATAAATTCCAAGGTGCTCAACACAACTTTAATAAGAAGAGCAATCGTAATTATGATCAGAATCAGGGTAACCCATCACATAATGGGTCTTCTACAACAGCTATGCTTTGGACCCCTGAAGGAAAACGAAAAAGAGGCCGACCAAAAACAACCTGGTGGAGGACTGTGGAGGCTGAGATGCAAAGAATGAACCAGAGTTGGGGCACTGTACGAAGGATGGCCACCGACCGAGCAAAGTAGAATCAATTTGTTGTTGCCCTACAAGACGCCACTAGGCGTGATGGCCACTGACTGCTTTGACGGTCGGCGGCTAAGGATCAAAGAAGAAGAAGAAGAAAGAAGAAGACAAAGAACTGGAGGCGATCTGATAGTCCTCGTTATTTCGGGTCCAATAATTATGGAAACTTTCGGAGAGGTAGTCACAATAGACACTATCAAGGCTATTCTTCGTGGGGACATCGAAACCAAACAGGTAGACACTATAATCAATGGGGAAATGACAATAGTGATTGTGGAAACTGGGATTCGAACCAGAACGGTGGTCGCGGTAAATCAAACTATGACAATTTCAGAGGGAATAATAATCATGGTAGATCTAAACATAACAAACATAAATCTCATCACCAGGGAAA
This sequence comes from Oreohelix idahoensis, assembly GCA_024509875.1. Taxonomy (NCBI): domain Eukaryota; kingdom Metazoa; phylum Mollusca; class Gastropoda; order Stylommatophora; family Oreohelicidae; genus Oreohelix; species Oreohelix idahoensis. The sequence continues at coordinate 53,368 of JAMPIV010017172.1, read as the reverse complement.
CTCTGTACAACAAGAGTCTCATGGTGCCAGTAATCAAGTGAATGATAATAAAAACTCTAATGCTGTCACTTGTTCGGCTTTTGATTTTGGGAGAGCATTTCAATGCCCCCAATGAACAACATTATTTGAACCAACCACAGTAACTACTTTAAGTTGTGGTCACCCTCTTCCCGCTCTTCCTGCTGCAGTTGCGCATGACGGGAGAGGATCGCTTATCTTGCATAGTGGTCTTGTGGATAGTAATCCAGTCTCAGTGCTTTTTGATTCTGGGTGCACCACTATTGGGGTTAAGCAATCTCTTATAGATCCTCGCTGTGCCACGGGAAAGGTGGTTAAATGTGTAACATTTGGTGGCACAGTAGAAAATTACTTGACTGCTAGGAGCCGCGCTAGCGTAGTGGTTACAACACCGCTCTGGCGACCGGGTGATTCAGGATCAAACCTGGGCGACGGCATTTGAGGATTTTTCGTCGACCGGGATTTGGACTGGATTAACTCGAGACCTGGCAAGACCATTTGAAGGAGTGTCGTCGACCAGGGACTGGCGGCTCCTGAGCCGACCAAACTCTAATGGGTACCTCCGAAAACGGTGAGTATATGCCTGAATGGCGAGGGACACTTGTCTCTGTACAAGAAAATAGGATACTCACGTAAAAATCAATGTCAGGTTAGACATTAAAAAAAAATAATAACCTGAGATTTCGCCTCGAGTATTAGCGGGCGTACGAAAAAAAAAAAAAAAACTTGACTGCTATTATTCACATTGCTACTCCCTTCTTTACAGGAGATGTCCACACGTGTCTTCTACCTAATCCTATTGCGGATCTTATCATCGGTCATATTCACGGGGTTAAGGAATGCACCCCGCAGCAAATTGCTGCCTGGGAAGAACGGAATATCCAAACAGCCAATGCAGTGGTAATGAGCACAAGCTCTTATTCCTCAAACTTCATCTACTGAAGTTAATGAAGTAAATAGCCAAGAGGATCACTTGGTGATTTCGCATGACTCGTTTGTGAAACTACAAGAAAAAGACCCGTCTTTAAAGAAATTCTTTCTTCTCGCTAAAAACGGTGATCCAAATCAGAATACAAATCGCAAATCATATATCACTATGAAGAATGGTATACTAGTACGTATGGTACAACACTCAGACATGTCTATGCATTCTCAAATTCTCGTGCCCAAAAGTATGAGAGCCCTAATTCTTCAACATGCACACGATTCTCAGTGTGCTGGACACATGGGTTTTTCCTGAACTAAGTCGAGAGTTCTGGCGTCTTTCTTTTGGCCATTTGTCAATAAAGACATACGAATTTATTGCCGGTCTTGCAAAATATGTCAAGAGGTCAAATCTAGAGGTCCACGGCATGCTGCGCCTATTCAGGCTGCAGATATTCCTATTCGGCCATTTCAGAAAATGGCCATAGATATCATTGGCCCTTTTAAGACTAAATCGGCCAGAGGACATCAATTTATCCTTACGTGCATTGACATGTGCACGCGTTGGCCAGAGGCTATACCTCTTAAGAGCATCTCCACTGCTGATATTGCAGACGCTCTTTGGCTTATATTCTTTCGTTTGGGTTTTCCCGGGGAAATATTGTCAGACCATGGCACACAATTGATATCAGACACAATGTCGCAGGTAATGTCTACTCTGCACATTAAAAGATCTTTGAGTAGTATTTATCACCCAATGTCTAATGGGTTAGTTGAACGTTTTAATAGAACACTCAAGAACTTACTGGGGAAGATAACTGAGGATCATCCTCAGGATTGGGACAAGGTTTTACCTGCGGCTCTCTTTGCTTATAGAGAGGTCCCCAACGAACATACAGGATTTTCTCCTTTTGAACTTGTCTTTGGCGCGCGACCGCGAGGTCCTATGTCTTTACTGCATGATCTGATAACTGCTGATAATATCGACAATGACACACAATCTTCATATGAGTATGTCATTGCTCTCAGGCAAAAGATTATTGAAGCATGCAAGCTAGCAACTTCCTCAACCAAATTTGCTAAAGTAAAGGCAAGGCGATTTGCTAATAAGGGATGCCTACGTCAACTTTGTCCTGGAGACAAAGCGTTTGTTTTACTTCCTACTAGGGAGAACAGACTTCTTATTACATGGAAAGGTCCATATACAATAGTCTCGAAAATTTCCGATGTCGACTATATTGTCGATATTGATGGAAGGCATAAAACCTTCCATATAAATATGCTTACGGAATATCATGAACGAACAGACTATTTGCAGCCTATTTTCCAGGCGAAGGACGATTCTCCAGTCCAACAAGGTCATATCTCATCTCTGTCAGTTATACAGGATGAGGAAACTACTTTTTCAGATGTTAATCTACCTCTTCCTGTGATTCCACTTACTTCTACGAAATCATGGAAAAATGTTACTGTTTCTTCTAATTTGTCTTTTGAGGAACAGCGACAAGTATCTTCTACGCTACAAGTATTTCAGGATGTCCTTACCGACATTCCTGGACACACACGTCATTGAACATGACATTATATTTACTGATCATAATCCGATCAGAGTAAGACCTTATACCTATTCCTATTCATTTTCAAGCACAAGTCGAGAAAGAATTAGATGAAATGATACAATTGAAAATAATTGAACCATCCACCTCAGCATACTCTTCGTCCGTGGTTATTGTTCGAAAGAAAGACAATAACATAGTTTTTGTGTAGATTATCGCAAATTGAACCAAGTTACGAAGTTCGATGCTGAACCTATGCCCTTATTAGAAGATCTACTTACTAGACTTTCTAACTCTCGATTCTTTACTAAACTTGACTTGTCGAAAGGCTATTGGCAAGTTCCGTTAACTGAACGCACCAAACCTCTCACTGCTTTCTCAACACCTAGGGGTTTGTTTCAGTGGAATTTTATGCCTTTCGGGCTTATGAACGCCCCAGCTACTTTCGTACGCATGATGCGTCGAATTCTCTCATATCATTCAGATGTCATTGCATACTTAGACGACATCTGTCTTTTCAGTAATACTTGGGAAGGTCACTATTTGGGTTTAAATGAATTACTGTCTACTCTACGCGAGCATAATTTGACTGCAAAACCCTGTAAAGCCTATGTTGGGTTTAGTGAAATTTCTTTCCTGGGTCATCGTGTTGGTCATGGTCTATTGAAGACAGAGGACCAAAACATTTCTAAGATATTAAATATCTCTGTGCCTAAAACAAAAAAACAAGTACGTAGTCTCTTGGGATTAATACAATTCTACAGAAGATTCATTAAGAATCTATCCTCTATCATGGCACCACTCTCAACCCTATTGAAGAAAGGGTCTCCTAACATGGTGCGCTGGTCCCAAGAATGTCAATCTTCATTGGATCAGATTAAGAATTTGTTCTCATCCCCACCTATCTTAAGGCTACCTATTGCTGATAAGACTTTTATTCTTCGTAGTGACGCCTCATCCACTGGGATCGGAGCGGCACTAATGCAGGAGTATTCAGGAACTCTGCATCCTGTAATGTATATCTCTAGGAAGCTGAATGCGGCAGAAAGGAATTACTCGGTTTTAGACCGTGAATTGTTTGCTGTAGCAAATGTAATTTTTGCTGGGGAGGTTAAGATGTTATACCTAACAAGAAAGATAGTTGTGTCTGTGTTAACTGTGTGAGGTCAAGCACATGTAGGTCCCTGACTATAAAAAGAATGATGATGATGATATTTTGATCAGGGAACCTAACGCTACCTCCCTAGATCTCACACAGTCCGTATTTTGATTCTAGTGGCTGGTGTATGATGTCTCTAGTGTCTAGGGGTGAAATGAAGATGATGGTACATCAACACAATACACTTTAACTCACTAAAGAAAATGAATAAGACGGTGGTTAAAGTTTTCTTTTAAAATTTGAATGTTTTTTTCTTTTTACAATTTAATCTGCCTGTCCTGCCAACTTCTTTTGGACAGGTCTTTGAAAATGAGGAAATATATTTACATATAATGTTGTAACTAAAATTATGGACTCTTTGTCCTATGAATATATGTTAATATAAAGTTCCTGTAGGTGTATTCACAGATTAATACTTTTATAGTTGCTAGTGATTGTCATTTGTTATGAGGAGCTGTTGTTTACATCAAGCCCCATATAATTCAATGTTATTTTGATAGGAACTATTTTCTTAGGATGAAATGTCAGAGGTCCCAGCTGATAACTTGTCACCTGGGATTCTTGATCGGTCGAATCTTCTTCTTCTTCCATCCTTAGCCACCGACCGACAAAGCAGTCCGTGGCCAGTGCGCCTAGTGGCGCCTTAGGGCAACAAGAAATCAACTGTTGTTCCGTTACGCCTAGTGGCGTTTATTGGTACAACAGAAAATTAATTGTTGTTTCCGTAATCAGAGTGACTGGCAAGCGGATGATCAGTCCGCTGTGAATCGGTCAAATATAAGTCAGTATATCAATGTAGAGACAATGTCGATCAGCACCCACACGTAAGCTCCTTCAGGCTATCAGCTGACAGCTTAAACTTTATAATGGAGACTTTACACCCCCTCATCAGGTTTCCTGTCACCGGATGGTAACAGGAAATAAAAACTCTGCAATAAAAAGACACCCTGGCCTTTTCAACTTGATCACAACTTCTTATCCCTATCTATACATGACGGTATGGGGTCAGCCTCTTGTGCATTCATGTGCATCAGCCCCTAATTTATGACTCAACCTTCTGTGACCACACCACAGGTCCCTATGGCAGATACGCCACTGTACTTTTACATAGTTTGCTTCAATGCAATAATGTGGAGTAACCACATCTCCTTTTATATGATTTTCTTCTTTTCTTTTCTAACTTATAAACGCTCTAGGCATGTTGAAAAGTGTTCATAGAACACAGAGGCTTCCTAACATTTCCAATACAAAATATTAATACAAAATCATAATATTATGCAACAGTCAAATACAGTTCAATGTGAGGACTCAATAATGTTTGCTTCCGGCATGTCCTTCACTTTTCCACAGCAGTATCTGACTTTTTCAGTTTTAATCAAGCATGTAAATACATAAAGCATTCTTACCACTAGTTCAAAGAAATATGTCACAAATAACGTTGACTGGCAAAGAATATGGCCTCAGTTTTGCTCTGCCCCATCCAGATAGTGAATTAGTATTTAATTTTACAAGCTATCACATCTGATCTCAACGTAAGTGTTTGAATAAAATTGTCTAGTCAAATGGCCACGAGACCACTATGCCTTTTGCCAATATCTATTAGAGCCGACCAATGAAAGCAGGCACTACTACAATTTTTTTTAAAATTTAGTTTGAAAAAAACAAAACAATTCCAAACAAACTATGTGCCTCTTAGCCCATTGGTCAGTCTGCGTTAGTTATGCCCAATAGAAAAAGATGTTTCGTTTTAGTTACATTTTTCCTATCTCTCCCCTTTTACTCCTATACTCTTATACCAACTAATAGAATTTGAATTACTACAATGCCTCTTTTTTTTTAAACTAGCGTCCCCACTAACGTTATGTGTAACGAGCAAGAACAACAGCCTGTCTGGTCAAGAGTTCTTAGACATTTAGTATTTTCTCAATAACTTGGCTAATACTTGGACTACCATATTTTTTAAAACATATTTTTGCTCAGGGGACACTAAGCTATACTACCATATGATTTTTATGGTCAGTTTCAGTATGGTTTAGATTTTCAATTTTGTCACTGTCAATCGTCAAATATAAATTTTACACAAGTCGGCCATCTTCCCTCCCTGTCTCTAACATTTTCCTCACTATTCAAATAAACCAACTAGTTTGAGTGACGTCAGAATACTACCGCTAGGAGGAAATAAAAAAATTGTCTGTGTGTTTGCCTCTGCTGGCTTTGCCCACAGCGTGTATATATTAAAGAGACCGCGTGCAGAACGAAGAGGGGTTTTTTCAAAACTTTGGTAGTGTTTTGCGTTAATTATTACAATCGTCTCATTCTTACTACTGAGAACTGTCCGAATTACTACAAATGTTAGTGTTAAAGTTAACATATTACGTTAATTCAAACGATGGCAAGTCGTTAATTACAAGCTTTTCCCCCGTTTCGTGCAGCAGATCGGTGAGATGTTAAAAGGTTTAGTGAACGTTTTCGAAACCGAAACTAAAGTGTGTTTGATTTTTACGGCGGGTCATTTTCTTAGCATTCCCACTGCACAAAAGGCATCGCCCTGCTGGTGATGAAGATGAAACCAGTCAGACACCTGAGGGCTGGGGTATTTATTCATCATAGGACTAAAATCTTACTGAAATAAGCGATTATCTCACAGATTTTACTACATTGGCTATGGTTTGGTCAATCCTTAAGTTACAAAGATTCCTTCTTGGTGCGCATTTCATTGTGGAAACAGACCAAAAAGCTCTTACAGCTATTCAGTGTAAGAACTTGAAGAGCTCGAGATCTACTCGATATGCTATTGCTCTTCAACCTTTTCATTTCACGGTATGAGCTATCCGTGGTCTGGATAATGTGATGGCAGACATACTGTCTAGATGCCCACATGAGTCCACTTAAGTCTTGTGTCCTAGATTTTCCTGATACACTGCTAGACTTATGTCTCTTCAATATAACAATATATATTAACACATTTGTTGTCACCTTAGAGTGGTAAATTAATTGTTTTCTTTCTCTATTACCATCTTTGGTGTAATGGAGTAGGTTGAGTTGACATAATATAAAGGTCAAAAAAATTAATGCGGCCACATGTAATACTTAGACATGTAGTAGTAATTATAGTACATTATAGCATGTTGCTAATTGTGTCATTTATATTGTTCTCAGTGCAAACTAGTACCAAGTACGGAGTGCTGTTGAGAATCACGATGATGGATATGTATTTCACACACACAAAAATGTTCATTTTTTTTTATCCAGAGGGTGTGGTAGTCTGTTTCTGTCGTTTTTGACGGTTTCATAAGACGTAAATCTATTTAATATTTTTTGATGATCTAAGTTAGAGAACTGTATGTTAACTCCCTGGGACAGGTTGATTTGGGGTTATCTTCCCTTTGTCTTATTCATTGTGTTGACCTGTCTTAAGTCGGGGGTTAGCTGTTCTCAGATCTGTTCTGTCTACGCATGTGTAAGTTTTTTTAGCGCGAAACGGAGAGACTTCCGTAAGGGAGTGATGATCTGGGTTCTGACCGGACTAGTATGTCTGTAGTACTTCTCTGCATTATCTGGGGGAAAGATAGTCTTCTGTGTGACTGTGTTTCTCCCCAGAGTTATTCTGTTCGTCAAGAATGACGACAGGTGTTATTTGTGTATTTCTTGGATTCTGTCAAAGGTAAAAGAAACTTAATTATTATGCCTAGATTGTAGAACATTTTGTGTCAACCTGTGAGTAGAGCTCACAGTTCTTGAGATGCAGAGTCCATTATGTGTGCTCGATGTAGCCAGCTAAGACTATTCGTCTAACTATTATACAGAAGCCCAGTGAAGAGAGATTATTATGAAAACCGCATGTTAGCGGTATGTTTCGGCATGGATGATTATGCCTGCCTATGAAGAATACATAGTTGTTCACATTATTATAGAGGCTCGATATTATGGCCTATATCTTTGAGCAGAAGAAGAAGTGTCTGGCGTGTGAAGCCAGATAAAGTCTTGACTTTCATTAAACAAGTTCATAGACTTTGATATTAAGCAACTGGAACCGCCTTTATCATGCGGGATATTTGTTAAAGGACTACCTGACGCGTTTAGTCAGGGGCTCTGAGCTACAGTAGGAAAGAACATAGATTGTGAAGCCAGCGTTACTAGCATCTTACACATGAGCTATGCAAGATTTATGATGCTCGATGTTTATAATCATTACCACACATGAAATGTCCATTGTTCAATTGACTGTGTCATCTGTCAGCGTACTGTTGCCATAATAAATGTTGAAGAAAAGTCATCTGTATTATCCACGTCTATGACTTCTGCTTGTGGTGGAGTGAGTTTGGTGTGAAGATGAATAAGAGCCTATACGACTTTGTGTCCACGATCTGCTGTTTCCTACACACACACCTTTACTCTCGACCACATCCTATTACGAGTACTATACACCTGAGAAACATATATGCTGTTTGTGTGTGAGTGTCTGCATTACACCCTGGCAGTGCCTCACGCTGGTGACCTAGATACATGCAACACTGAACCGTTCAGGTGATAAACGACACGCCCACTCAACAACACTTCAACACGATACCAAAACCAGATTATAACATCTCTAAACAGACTTTAACATCTGACTTTAACAGTTACCTTCAAAGGATTTAGAACTGGGCATGCAGGCCCATCTAACATTCTGCCCATCTTTTCTCTCATCTCCCATACGTAATGCATTTATCCTACACATTCATTTTAAATATTATTTTGAAAATAATAAACTAACAAAATAAATGCAATAAAACAAAGTTAAATCCCAAAATTTCAACAGTATCACATTTACAGGATCTTATCATGGTCAATAATAAATGGGGCAGAATAATCCTTAAAACATACATGATGCAAATGTCGAAGCTTTGTCTTGTGCTGGCCTTCAAAGCAAGTATACACTGCTTAGACAGCACAGACTATGCTGGCTTGGCCATGTCCACCGCATGAAAGATGGTCGCATCCCGAAAGGTATCTTCTACGGACAACTGGCAGATGGCAAAAGTACAGCTGGCCAACTGCTGCTGAGGTTCAAAGATGGACGTGGAAGAAAGACATGAGGGCACTGGACATAAATACAGCAACATGGGAGGATGACATGAGGGCACTGGACATAAATACAGCAACATGGGAGGATGACATGAGGGCACTGGACATAAATACAGCAACATGGGAGGATGACATGAGGGCACTGGACATAAATACAGCAACATGGGAGGATGACATGAGGGCACTGGACATAAATACAGCAACATGGGAGGATGAAGCTGCTGATCACACCAAGTGGTGATGCTCTCTATGGCACCACCTCACACTGGTCAAAAAGAAGATCTCACAGCAAGCAGAAGATCTCACAGCAAGCAGAAGATCTCACAGCAAGCAGAAGATCTCACAGCAAGCAGAAGAGAGGAGAAAATGTCAAATGGAACAAGGAAAAAAAGCAGCTCAGGGAAGTCACCTCAGGGGCACATTCCGATAGTCAGTTATGACCGAAGGGGCTATTATAATTTTTTTTTAATGGTTAATTGCTATTCTGAATATTTGTCAGCATCACATTTGTTTGTAATCAGTGCTTTTACTGACTGTGTGACTATGTGTGTTCTTTAATAATAAAAAAATGTAAAATGTGCAGCACAGTACTGTCACAGTTAGGTAATCTGAGGGGTTATAAAAGCTGATTTAATGGGTTCTGTCAAAGGACAAATGTCAGGGAAACACTGATCTAGCAAGTTGCAGTATTTTAAATCAGCAAATATTCTTGTTCTCACCTTTTTTCTTTTTATAATTTGTGTGTGTGTACATACTGTTTTCTTTTCTTACTCTCTCTGATTATTCCCTGGGATAAAAGCGAAGGGACTGCTTTTCTGTCATGTCATGATATGCCCATAATATTGTCTTTCTTATAGCAAAGGTTATTATTAGATTATCTGCACTAAGCTTCATTGTTTTAAGAATATTCTTAAATTTTCTTGCAGCACGATATTTTGAATATTCTTCTGTAAAATTAATTTCTCATATTATTTCAGATCCTTTCATCCCCCCCCAAAAACAATTTTCAAATTATTTTCATTTTCATACATTTTGTTTACTCTTCCTTTTACAGAAACAACTTGTAATTAGGATAAAACAGATGTCAAATAAGTGTCAGGACATAATGAATACTTGATATTAAAGAGGACAGGACATCAGCTTACAATAAATATATACACAGATACACATACCTCATATCCTAGTTCCTGTTTAATCTGTATTGTTTCTTCCAACTGTTGCATTTTCAAACTTTTCTATGCTGCAGGATTAATTAGACGTTTGAATGAAGGCATGCTCACATTAATAAAAAAGAAAAATTTAACATCTGCTACAAAATTTTGAAGTAAACCATTTCTGATACAGACTTTAATCCTTAGTCAGATGCTACAATTTTCCCCAAACCCTTCTCCCCAAATCTCCTGGCCATAACTATACCAAACAGCTTCCATTATTACACATTGAACATTTCCCTACATGAGACAGGTAAATAGAAATTACAGATCACTAACTGGTAAAACAGACTGCTAGTGATCACATCGCTATACAACCCAAATCACATTGTTCAGTCACTATATTTGATCACATGTTCAAGGAGTGGTCTCAAAAGTTTCCCTCTCAAAAATTCCTTCAAGACATAACAAACTATTTTTAAAACAAATAATCCACTAGGCTAACTGTTCCGTCAAGAAATCTAAAAGGAAGAAATGCTTATAAGATGTTCAAGGCTCCAACGAGAAAATATCAGATATCTCGGGAATTGAAAATCCCCAGTAGGCTAATAAGAAACGTCTCAGACTTCAGCAGGAAAAAAGCTATTTCAGAACAGAAGAACCTGTCCTTACTGTGCAGGATGTCTTCAAGACAACAATATAGAGCATGTCTTGTTAAAATGTAGAACTAAGTATGAGAAAATGAGAATAGGCCTACCAATATTGGATTTTTTGCAGGCACCAAATTTACTATAAATATATGAGGTGTTAAGAATAGACAGACCTAGGAAACTGCATAATATAGTCAAACAGTATTTAACATGAACAAACGTTAATATATAGCAGGCCTATATGGGAAGGTGAAGGTCTGCTGCTGTTCTTACAAACAACTTTTGATAGGTAAAAGTCAATTAAATATAGGCCCTAGCCTTCTTGGGGCAGCCCAGAACCACTGATTCATTTCAACCCAAAAAAATTCAAATTTACGGTTTATTACTTCGTCTCCGAATCCTTATTCACAGCCTATAGACTTGGGCGACATAATCTGCTGACGTTTCACTAGCTATTTAGGAGAAATCTGATTTTTGTCCCTCTACACGACTGAAGTATTTCTCACCCCCGCTTTGCGCACATTCTTGAAACTTGACCAGTTGTGAGAAATCGATAAATTAAAAATAAAAAAAAAGTCTTGCCAGTCCATTTTTTTATTAAAAAAACAGACGGCACATAAAAGAATAATCTTTCCAGAATAAATTCACATCAATGTTATGAATTACCTTGCTATTATTGATCAGAATCTATATCCTTGCACTCTAAGCAAACCCACAGGTTCTCAGTCTTCCTAACAAATGTCGAAGGGTATGAATGCTAATTGTACATAAAATGGATTCATCCTCTCCTACGTCCCTACTTGTCTTACATTAGATGGAATTGATTAATATATACTATGAAAAAGCAAAACCAGCTACATAAAACATTTAGACAAAACAGTTAGAAATATAACAAAATCAGAAAAAAATTACCTAGGTCTAAAGCAAGCATTGCATAGAAAAATAATACTTTGGGTATTGTGCGATAGCAATACGCAAAGCTAAAAATGTAACAATCTCATAAGAAAAGCGGATGCTGGCAACAGCAGAAAGACAACAGAATATTCCAACGAAGCTGTTCTTGTGATGGCATCAGGGTCTTTTCTGAGAACATAGCCAACCGTAAAATTCAACTTTAGTGCCACCGAGAACCTATTGTGATTATTGTTTACTTTGTACTCAGTTATCTGAGTTTACAAGAAAGTATCGCATTGCAAACAATCGTACGATATACATTTCGACTTTAAAGAAGATTTCTGATATACAAGGGGCGTTCCGAAAGTAATGCACCACATCGTTTTCCTCAGGAGCTGTTTATTCAAAAAGCATGAAATTTATACACAATATACATGGATATGTCATGTAAACATTGGTATTATTCAACATAATCCCCATCAACTTGTACGGCTTTATGCCAGCGCAAAACAAGTGCATGTATTCCTAGCCCGTACCAGAATTTGTCTTGATCATGTAGCCATTTCTTCGCTGCATGAATCACTCCTTCATCATCTTCAAACCTTGTCCCAAAGATGCAGCAATAGAGAATGCAGTCAGCGACCCATAGTTTGACTGCTTGCATCAGAGCCAGCGAACCAGAGCTGACTAAGACCCTACTCCACCTCCACGTGGTGGTCCTGGAAACAGTCTGCATCACTGCAGTCTGGCTGAGAGAGTAGGGATCGCAGAGGGAAGGCAAACCCGGTCCCAAAAACTGCCGTGCTGAAGTCGGATGTGTCGACCGAAAGGTGCAGATATCACAGCTCCTGTGTAAACAGACACAACGCAACCAACGTCCTTTTCAGGACGAACGAGGAAGAAGGAAGAAGAAGAAAAAAAACCTTGTCCCACGGAGTGCATCTTTAAGTGGACCAACTAGATGAAAATCAGAGGGTGCCAAATCGGGACTATAGGGTGAATGGGGTAGTACAGTCCAACCCAATTTGGTGATTGCTTCCCGTGTTGCCAGACTTGTGTGAGGGCGCGCATTGTCGTGAAGGAGAAGCAGGTCTGCTGGATTCTTGAGCGGCCGAACTCTGTGAAAACGTTGATTGAGTTTTTTCAATGTCTTAATGTAAGCTTGCGAATTGATTGTCTCTCCTCTTGGCATAACGTCCACAAGAATCACACCTTCAATGTCCCAAAAGACAGTGATCATGACCTTTCCAGCTGAAGGAATTGTCTTGAATTTCATTCTTGTTGGTGATTGCGGATGATGCCACTCCATTGACTGTCTTTTGTCTCAGGTTCAAAATGATGTGCCCAGGTTTCGTCACCTGTAACGATCTTAGCCAAAAAGTTCTCTCCATCAGCATTGAAACGCTCCAACAATTCAGAAGAAATTGCTTTCCTTTGCAATCGGTGGTCATTTGTGAGACTTCGAGGAACCCATCTTGCGCAAACCTTACAAAATCCGAGAGTTTTTATAACTGCATTTGCACTACCAATGCTGACTGACAGCTGTAAGGCCTATTGTTGAGTAGTGATTCGCCTATCAGTAAGAATAATGCCCTCAGCGCATTTCAACATTTCTGCGTTGGTGGCTGTGGCAGGACGTCCACAGCGCGGCCGATCAAGCAGCTCCGTATCTCCACTTCCTGATTCTTTGAACCCATCGACTGACTGTACTCCTGTCGACTGCAAAACTTCCATACACATCACATAGACGCTTGTGAATATTCACAACAGTTTCCTTCTCTGCAACGAGAAATTATATCACAATTCGCTGTTTATAACGCAAGTTGCTAACACGCTCCATTTCAACGGTTTATGGCAGCCGTATTATTTGGCCGGTTGCGGTGCACTTTGGTGCACACAATTGGCACATGCCATATTTGAAGTGTGCAAAATGTCATGCTGCTATCTTCATTATTAGCTGAGAAAAACGATGTGGTGCATTACTTTCTGAACGCCCCTCGTACTTTTGCTTTCTCTTGTTACGTAGGAGTTGTTTTGTGAGATATATAGTGTATACACCCGTATAAGGCTATAATGGTAAATGATTTGGATGAAGAATTTAAAGATATCAAAAATTTGACACAGTTCGCATACGATGTTGCTATATGGAGATCTGGGGAAAATATTACAATATTATATAATAATCTTCAAAAACAAATAAATAAGGTATATAAGTGGATGAATAAATGGGGATTTCACTTAAATGCGAATAAAACATGTAGGAATGATCTTCAGTAAAGGTAGGATTGTTAAAAATAAGGTAATTGACATAAACTTACAAGGGCAAAAAATCAAGACGGTCCAAACCACACGATACCTAGGAATGACACTAAATCAACAACTGGACTGGAACAAACACATAGATAGACTGGTAGAGTCTTGTATGGCACTAACTAACATGCAAAATTATTTGGGGGCGCAAGCACTAAGACAATCAACATGTTTTATAAATCTTTCATTACAGGCTAAATAGATTTTGGAAGTCCACAATACAATACGCTGAGTTTTTTGGTGGTACTAGTGAAAGGGCTGTGACTTAGGGGCAACAGGCGGCGTATATTATAAGGAGTGTCAGGCACAGAATTTCAGTGGCTAGCGCGCAGTGGCTAGACTCGTCTGCTTCGCGCAGGGGTCTCAGTGTGTGTGAAAATGGGTATTTTGTACAAGACGTCATACCCAAGTGGGCCTGTTCCCCTTAGAAGGTAAGGAGTCTTCTTGCGGGGGGACTGCTTCTGATGATCAGATTGCTTCCTGTTGTATCGCAAGAAGGGCAGAATGTAAGACGGGCATGCGTGCCCAATTCTTAACCCTTTGTGCAATCCTAACAACGGAATATTTGTTGCTTAATCGTGGAATTCTAACGGAATATAAAATTCAACGGAGTATGTGTTAAAAATTCACGCTACTGATTCTATTCAATAAACCGGTAAGTAAACAAGTTTTCTTCTTTTTGTTTTGTTAGTTGAAATACAAAGAATAGTACAAATATGTGCTACTATATTTGCATCTAATTTTATTTCAAATTATTAGTTAACCTAAACGAAAATGCATGTTGGGTCTGAAACTCGCGATTGGGTCCATTTTCCTGCAATACGGGTACAGCCGAAAATGGCTGCCAAATTTTAGTTTGCGTAACTCTTATATGATAAAGGGGCACTAGTTGCTAGCGTGACCTTAGCACGGTTCGGTATTTGTCACCAAAAGTAAATTCTTTATCGGAAATCTATATGCTTTCCAAGAGTGCGATATTCATCTAACCGTGAAAACAACAAAGAAACACACTCGACTGAAATCGTACAAACCATGCAGCTGTCTATTAACTCTTGCAGGCCGGAATTTTTTCATCAGTTTTGCCAGAATTATTTTTTACCTTAAAGCAGTACCTTTATAAATTCTAAAGTTTCTGAGTTATTACACAACAAAGACACACATATTATACATCACAGTAAAGATAAATGAATGTAGAATTAGAATATGAAGGACTTTTGGTGATATTCTACATATAGTTTTCAGTTATGAGTCATAATATAGACCACTTTCAAGAAAAGACTCATTTTAGTGAATGAAAAATGTACTCACCAACCCATGCATAAACACTGAAATATTATCCAGAGAGCTCCAGCATCTTTTAAAATATCACTAATCCATATATAAATATTATTTACAAGTATCAGCTTCCTGTGATATTTAGTTAATGTTTTACAGACCATCCAGCGAACCATATAAACATTTGGAAAGAAAAAGGACATTAGAGGCCGCGTGAAGCTTTTAAATTAAATCATACATTGTATTGTTATTATACAACAAAGACACACATATTATACATCACAGTAAAGATAAATGAATGTAGAGTTAGAATATGAAGGACTTTTAGTGAAATTCCACATATAGTAATCAGTGATGAGTAATAATATAGACCACTTTCAAGAAATAAATAATTTTAGTCTATTAAAAATGTATTAACTAACCCATGCAATAGACTGAAATATTATCCAGAGAGCTCCAGCATCTTTTAAAATATCACTAATCCATATATGAATATTATTTACAAGTGTCAGCTTCCTGTGATATTTTGTTAATTTTTTTTACAGACCATCCAGTGAACCATATAAACATTATAGACATTTGGAAAGAAAAAGGACATTAGAGGCCGCGTGAAGCTTTTAAATTAAATCATACATTGTATTGTTATTATACAACAAAGAGACACATATTATACATCACAGTAAAGATAAATGAATGTAGAGTTAGAATATGAAGGACTTTTAGTGATATTCTACATAAGTATTCAGTTATGAGTCATAATATAGACCACTTTCAAGAAAAGACTCATTTTAGTGAATGAAAAATGTACTCACCAACCCATGCATAAACACTGAAATATTATCCAGAGAGCTCCAGCATCTTTTAAAATATCACTAATCCATATATGAATATTATTTACAAGTGTCAGCTTCCTGTGATATTTTGTTTATGTTTTACAGACCATCCAGTGAACCATATAAACATTATAGACATTTGGAAAGAAAAAGGACATTAGAGGCCGCGTGAAGCTGTTAAATTAAATCATACATTGTATTGTTGTTATACAACAAAGACACACATATTATACATCACAGTAAAGATAAATGAATGTAGAGTTAGTATATGAAGGACTTTTAGTGATATTCTACTTATAGTAATCAGTTATGAGTAATAATATAGAAAACTTTCAAGAAAAAAATAATTTTAGTCTATCAAAAATGTATTTACCAACCCATGCAATAGACTGAAATATTATCCAGAGTGCTCTAGGGTCTTTTAAAATATCACTAATCCATACATGAATATTACTTACAAGTGTCAGCTTTCTGTGATATTTTGTTAATGTTTTACAGATCATCCAGCGAACCATAAAAACATTATAGACATTTGGAAAGAAATAGGACATTATAGGCTGCGTGAAGCTTTTAAATTAAATCATATATTGTATTGTTTTTATACAACAAAGACACACATATTATACATCACAGTAAAGATAAATGAGTCTAGAATTAGAATATGAAGGATGTTAGTGATATTCTACATATTTTATAGACTACTTTTTAATAAAAACTCATTTTAGTTAATGAAAAATGTACTCACCAACCCATGCATAAAAACTGAAACATTATCCAGAGTGCTCCAGCATATTTTAGAATAACACTAATCCATATATGAATATTATTTACAAGTGTCAGCTTTCTGTGATATTTTGTTAAATTTGTACAGACCATCCAGCAGACCGTACCATCATCATTAAAATAAAAAAGAAGATATTCAAGGCCGCGTGAACTTTTAAATTAAATCATATATTGTGTTGATATTACACAACAAAAGACACACAAATTATGTTTCACAGTAAAGATAAATATATTTAGAATTATAATATTGGGGCTTTTAAGTGCTATTCTTCATATTATATTCAATTATCAGTAATAATGTAAACAATTTTTTTTTAAAATTCATTTTAGTGAATGAAAAATGTACCCACCAACACATGCATAAAGACTGAAATATTATCCAAAGTGCTCCATAGTTTTTTTTAAATAACACTAATCCATATATGAATATTATTTACAAGTGTCAGCTTTCTGTGATATTTTGTTAAATTTGTACAGACCATCCAGCAGACCGTACCATCATCATTAAAATAAAAAAGAAGATATTCAAGGCCGCGTGAACTTTTAAATTAAATCATATATTGTGTTGATATTACACAACAAAAGACACACAAATTATGTTTCACAGTAAAGATAAATATATTTAGAATTATAATATTGGGGCTTTTAAGTGCTATTCTTCATATTATATTTAATTATCAGTAATAATGTAAACAATTTTTTTTTTAAATTCATTTTAGTGAATGAAAAATGTACCCACCAACAGATGCATAAAGACTGAAGTATTATCCAAAGTGCTCCATGGTTTTTTTTTAAAATAACACTAATCCATATATGAATATTAATTACAAGTTTCAGCTTTCTGTAATGTTTTGTTAATGTTTAAGAGACTCTCCAGCGGACCGTACTATCATTATTAAAATTTGGAAACAAAAAGGTCATATTCAAAGTAAATCATATATTGTATTGTACTTACATTATTATGCATAAACAATATGTACACAATTTTATCTAAAAGGATATTTACATTTTAGTCAATGGTGGCTTGCGTATGCCATATCTTGAAGCAGTGTTTTGGGTGGAGGTGAGGATAATCATCGCAACCCTCGCAAATAAAATTTGTTCTTTTTGGAGAATCTGGTTTGCTGCAGACTCTACATCTTCTGTCTTTTTCTGTGTAAGCTATCATATGCTTAGCTCCTTCAAGCCTCTGAATTGGGTTGGCTGTCCTTGGTCTTCCCGGGGTTGTCTTGATACTCTTCTGTGGCTCGGGCATTAGATCTGCGGCCCACTGAAGCAAAGCATCAATCAGAGATATTTTGAACTGTTTTAATGTCATTTTTCTACTGCCTGTGAGCCTATAGAGGATGAAAGCATTGGTACAAGTAATTTCCATTATCCAGTAGAATATTTTTTTCCACCACTTGTTGCTGCGTCGTTTGTGAATGCCATAATACCCAAGCATTTGATCAGCACGGTCGCATCCATTCATGCTCTGATTATAGTCATGGACTGTTATTGGCTTTGGTTTTGTCGTGGTAGTCATTCCTGTATTTGTTTTGGTGGTGAAACAATGATTACTGGCTTTTTTGCTTTCTTATCCCTCCATCCAATACAAAGCGAAGATGAATATTTAGTTTGTCAGCATGTCCGTTACATGTGTGGGATGGAAAGTGCTTTTATTTCTAATGGAAAACCAATGCGGTTTGATTGGAGGGTGCGAGTATAGTATTGCTTTTGCTGAAGCAAATAGTCAATGAGTGCCTGGTGGTGTAGAACCTGTCTGCAAATATATGATAACCAGTTCTAATTTGCTGTAATAGAGTTCCAAAGACTTTTATTGCCATCCCACTATTGGTGTCTGTGCTTGGATCATATGAGGTATTCGCTCCATAATACGTAAGCAGGGATAAAACATACCCAGTGGTACTGTCAACAAGACCAAAACTCTTTATATGATACTTACTAGGCTTAGTTGCATTAAATTGCTTGTATTTCCATCTCCCTTTAAATCCTACAATCATTTCATCAACCGAAACATTTTCAAAGGGCGTAAAGGCATTATTGAAATTTTCAATCAAAGAGTTGATGAATGGCTCCACTTTACTTTTTCCCTCAGCATCAGGCTGTCCCACATGCAACATTGTTTGATAGATAGACAAAAATCTATCTCTTTCAAAGTTTTTTGTGATAAAATGGAGCATAAAGGCAATCAGTTTCTGATGAATAATAGTCTCTAATAGAAGGTCTGGGATCAATGCCCATAGCATTTATTGTAGCCATAAATTTTAACAACTCATAGTTTGATAGTGCTGTCCAGCTGGAAAATCTAGATCTTTTTAGGGATGGATTATTTTTAAGAACTTTAAGATTTGCATACTCATTTACAGAATGTACTATTGAATTTGCAATGTCATCAGTAAACAATGTCCTATAGCAGTCAAAAGGAGTTGATGCCTCACTAAGACCTAAGTCATCGTGTACTCCTGGTTTACGACCATATTTGGGAAGAAATCTGAATGCGTTTTGGGTCTCTGTAATACTGATGTTTGGTACTGAAATCCATTCATTACTAATTGCCCCTTGTTGCTCCTTGGTACTAATGCGTTTCCCCCTTTTGTCGATGATTTGGTCAAAACTTTGTGTGGTTTTGTAGCACTAGGGCCTGGCTGTGAACACGCCCCTCTCATTAAGGCCGCGAGAGACAACAATATTTGGGCCGTGACCATCAATTTCTTTTTCCTGCTATGTTCACGCACGGTTACAAATTATATACAGCTACATAGTGGCGTGGTAAAAATATCAAAGTGTATCTGTCTCAGGAATGTCCTGGCCACACCTACAAAAACTTGTGTGCCATTTAGTCATGAGCATAAATAGGGGAAGTCGCATCTGTCAGTCTATGCAGACTTTTTCGGCGCTCAGCAGATACTGGTAAATAATACTTCTGTATTTTGTTTTCTAGTTTCGAGATAAATAAAATCAATTTCAAGACTAAAAAAAAAAGCAATAGATAATACATTTGAAATAGACAATATAAATGACATAGGTAAAAACAAAGCTTGTGTTCTCGCAGTTTTTTTTTTTAATTTATTTATCAGTGACAAGGGTAATCTTTCTTATAGTTTTTTTTTAAATTTATTCATAAGCATTTAGATTAATTCTTGATAACCAGAACTAGGCAATTACCAGTGGAACAAGAGATGAGAAGAAGACAGTGGCGAAAGATTGACACACATTGAGGAAAAGTGCTGATAGCATTACAAGGCAGTACTTGTCCTGGAATCCATAGTGTAAGGGAAGTAGCAGCAGACCGAATAATATATGGAGAAGAGAACTGAAGACAGAAATAAAAATAATGAAGAATATAGGGAAAGACCTTGACCTTGAGCTGACACCACTCGATAGGAGGACGTGGGGTGTGTTCGTTGAAGGTCTTGGCTCCTTAATAGGAGTTAATAGGCATTTATTAATTGATATAGAATAATTTACACTTTCTTTTGTCTGCTGTTTTATAACGTTTTTCCTGACGAAAATGTTGAGGTCGTGACGTAGCCGTTGTTTATCATTTGTCCCAGTAACACTTTCACTAACCATTCTCGTTGTTGTTCATCTTATTATTGATCCCGTGTGTTTGGGCTATCTTCCTTCCGTCCAATATTTTCGTGAAAAATACCCTTTAGAAGACTATATCGAAAATGTACGGTGTTTTGTCTACATATATAAAATATTTATATTTACAGTTTCACGGCAAAAGGGTGGTGACAAGCACGCGGAATTATGATGAAGCCAAGAGCAGAAGTCGCCGTTACCTTCCTTACTTCTGTTGTGACATACTTCGTTTTCTGCACGTCTGTGCCACTCCAACAGGAAGGTGAGAAATGTCTGGGTTTCACGTGCTTGTGGTTCATTTCTGCCATCAATTGTGCTTATACCATGTAGCGGTATGGCGGCGTGTGTACCCTGACAACCCCAGAGCTTTGCCAGCGGGAGTTTTACTCCTGGCAGGTTATACCAAGCTGGACAGGTCTGTGCGAGTAGGGGACAGACTAAAGTTGGTACACTGGTCTTCCAGATTGGGGGCTTTAGCTCAGGGCCGACATCCCTGTCTATGTAAAAAGTCACACATATTACGGAAACTGCAACAAGCTTTCTGCGGGTTGGACACATAGAGCCTGAGACTCGTATGACTGCCAGTGGTGAAAGCCGAAAGGAAGCCACTGACATTAAAATAGACATCCTGACTGCTAAACAAGAAACCAGAATTGGATTTTGGAATGTAAGAACTATGAGCAATATAGGGAAACTGAAACAGATTATAATGGAAATGAAAAACTACAAACTACACGTACTAGGGATAAGTGAGAGTTGATGGACTGGGGCAGGAAGAGTAAAAACAGCAACAAGGGGGAAAAAAACAAACAACAACACAAAAAGTAATACGTCTTACTAAAGAAAGGACAAGGGAAACAGTACTTTACTTGGGAAGAGACAATGGCCAACACAGTGTAGGCGTAGCCATTATCCCGACGAAGGGCATAAAACGATTATTAATGGAATGGAAGCCAATCAAAAATAGATTGATAAGAGCGAGACTGAGAGGGAGATTCACTAACATCAACACAATACAATGCTATGCACTAACAAATGGCAGTGACAAAGAGGACAAGGATGTGTATTACCAACAATTACTAAAAGAAATGAAATGTATACCAAGGTATGATCTTATCACAGTAATGGGAGATCTCAATGCTAAGGTTGGAACACATAATACAGACAACGAAAGAGTAATTGGACGAAATGACCGCTACAGAAACCAGACAGACCACAAAATGATCAACAACAAACAATCAATCAATCAATACCCTTTAGCTCCCAGAGGAGCATATGCCTTCAACAAACACATGCCAAGTCATCCTGTCCTGTGCCATCCGCTCAAGTTCTTTCCATGTTTTCCTCATCATTTTCACCTCTATATCCAGTTCTCTTCTCCGTGTCTTTTTTAGTCTACCTCTGCCTCTCTTTCCCTGTGGATTCCAGAACAAGGACTGCCTTGTAATGCTATCAACAGGTCTCCTCAATGTGTGTCATATCCATCGTCAGCGTCTTCTTCTCAACTCTTGTTCCACTGGCATTTGTCTGGTTCTTGTCATCAATTCCACATTTGTGACTTTGCCATACCATTTCAGTCCTTCTATTATACGCAAGCACCCGTTTATAAAAGTCTGTAGCTTTTTGGTTGTTGTTTTTGTTGCTCTCCATGTCTCAGACCCCATACAATAGGACTGACTTGACATTTGAGTTGAAGATTCTTATTTTCGCATTGGACTTGATTTTTCTTGTTCTCCATATGTTTCCCAATGCAATGAAAGCTCCTCTTGCTTTTTGTATTCTTTGATATCATTGTCTGTCCCTCCAATTCTGTCTATATTACTGCCAAGATATGTATACGATTTTACATCCTTTAGTGGTGTTTCTTCAAGTTCAATCTTGTTATCATTTCTTGCATTTGTTCTCATATTCTTTGTCTTTTCCCTGAGTATTTTCAGGCCCACTTGTTGTGACCTCTCATCGAGAATTGTCATTTTCTCTTGCATCTGATTATGGTTATGGGACAAAAGAGCCAAATCATCTGCAACATCCAGATCATCAAGCTGTTTAGTCAGATTCCACTGGATTCCATTTCTGTTGTTTGATGTCGATGTTTTCATAACCCAATCTATTGCTAATAAGAAAAGAAATGGAGACAAGAGGCACCTCTGTCTCACTCCCGTTGTAATCCTAAACTGTTCTATAAGTTGTCCTTCATGAAGAACTCTGTATGTCATGTCTTCATAGGTCTTCCTTATTAAGTTTATGATCTTCATGGGAACTCCATAATGCCTCATCAGTTTCCAAAGTGATTCTCTGTCTTCACTGTCAAATGTATTTTCATAGTCCATGAATCCGATGTATAATGGTGAATTCCAGACTTTGTTCAACTATTATTCTCAATATGGCTATCTGGTCTGTACAGGATCTGTTTTGTCGAAAACTTGCTTGTTCATCTCTCAGTTGCTTGTCTATGGACTCTTTTTATCTCTCAAGGATGATTCTGTTTAATACTTTTCCTGGCACTGATAGTAACACTATTCTTCTATAATTTGTGCACTCTTGTAAATTTCCCTCCTTAGGCAACTTGACCAGATAACCTTCCTTTCATTCTGCTGGTATTTCTTCTCTGCAAGACTTTGATAAGTAGTTTGTATAATATCTCTGTAGAGGAATCAATATCTGTTTTGAAGGCCTCTACTGGAATTCCATCTGGACCAGTTGCTTTTCCATCTTTCAGAAGCTTTATAGCTTTCTTTATTTCTTCTCTACTTGGTCGTTCACGGCAGATAAGTAGCTCCTCTTCTGCTGGCTGGATGTCTAGGGGATTAGTTGGAGATGGTCTATTGAGAAGTTCCTCAAAATGTTCTGTTCATCTCTTCATTTGTTCTTGTATATTACTAAGGAATTTTCCATTCTTATCTTTTATGAGGCCATTTGCTTGCTTATATTTCCCTGTTATTTACTTTGTGTTTTTGTACAGGTCCCTCATATTTCCTTTGGCTGCAGCATCCTCTGCTTCCTTTGCCAACTCCTCAATATACTTCTTCTTGTCTCTTTTGATGTTTCTTCTTACAATTTTTGTTTGTTTCTATGTACACTTCATGAGCCTTGGCTTTGGAGCTTCTGGTTTTGCTTCTGTTTAAATCTGTTTTCTTGTTTTTCCTGTCTTCTATCTTACTAATGGTTTCTGTTGTTATCCATGCTTTGTGCTGATGTTCTCTTTTTCTCAGTACTTCTTCACAAGTCTCGTTCCATTTTTTTAATTGTTGCCAGTGATCTTCCGTATCTGCTTCCTTCCAGCTGTTGGAGTACTTGAATGATCAACAACAGATTGAGGCATTCTCTGCAAGATGTGAAACTAAGAGGCGCAGATGTTGGAAGTGATCACCATCTTGTACTAGCAAGAATAAGGATGAAGATCGTAACTACTGGGCCTAAAATATTTTTATAAAAAAAACAGAAAAAGATTTGACATCAGTAAATTGAAGACCCCCTCACGGGAAAAGCATTTGTACCTCATATAAAGAAATGTTTTCAAACTGCCAAGAGCCAGGACGAGACAGTAGTTCAAGATGTTGACCAGAAATTCAGCACATTGTATATAGAGAAATCAGCAAAACTTGCTTGGAAACGGAAGATACAAGATTGGGTAACACCAGAAACGTTGAAAACCATTGGGACTAGAAAATAAATCAAAAGAAAGAAAATAGAAGCAAAGTTCCCTAGGATGAAAGAAATATATAGTGAACAGTACAGCCAGCTGAGCAAGGAAATAAAATGTCACGGAATTGCCTCCCCTGCTTTGTAGTAGTGGTCCAACAGTGGGCAAAACTCAAAAGTATTTAATATGGGTCTTCAAAGGTGTCTACCTTCGCGCAAGAATACTCTTGGCAGAGTTGTAGATAGAAGGATAATGATGCTTCTATTTCAAGGTAGTAACCATAAGATATTTCAGATGTCAAGAACAATGCTGCATGAGGCTGGGCAATTGTTAACTTAGCATATGATCCGCCGTTTTTTATGAATATTTATGCAATGATTAATTTCAGATCGTTCAAGCCTCCACCCCGATTTACTAAGTGGAATTCTTCTTATTTTGGTATAGATGTGTTTAAAATGTTTTTATGAAATTGACTGAGACAAACAGATGTAGTACATTCAAAATGAATGATTAAATCAACGCTAAATTTGTATATATATATACAAATAACAAATTTAATAATCAATTAAGTTTTAACAGTTATTAAAAAATGAATAATTCTTTAACGAAAAATGCTCATCATCACTGATTTGATGGCGAATTGGGTAAGTGTTCACTTGGTAGCTTTTATGTTCTACTTAGCTGTCGGTGAAGTTTCTGCTCCTTTTGATGCTTTGGTTCTTGTTGGACTGGATCGCTGATCATGCTCGTCACTGGTCAAGGTTGCAGGGCGCAGCACGTTCCCAGAGGTGTCAGGGAGTGTCTACGAAGTTGTTCTCGTGTCTTTAAGTTCCGTCTGATGATGGTGTCTAGACTTCAGGCCACATATACCGTCCTTGTTCGAGATATACTGTAGTACCCTCAACTGGTACCACCAAGCCAATCTTTAGGCTCACAGACTGCTCACTCAGAGAAATAAAGGCACTTGAAGACGCCTCTTACACGTCCTGGAGTGTTGTTACTTTAACAATAAGTTCCCACTTTGACTTTGTGTTTTAGATTTCTCAGATTCCAGTTTTCCTTGTTAAAATGTTAGCATTTTCCTGGGCTCCTTAAGTCCTCAAGCAGCTCAAACAAGTCCGGTCCGATAAATGGAATTCTGTTGGCAGTCTGGTTGTTGTCTTAACGCAAGGTGGATTTTTCGCAGTGTCTTAAACTGACTAAAGTGTCAGGTTATATTGCCCTTCACTTCCCCCGCAGTTGTTTGTTACTATTCGACAAGGAACCAATCAGGAAAGTGGTTATTCCTACCCTCCAAATTGATGCCAACCGTTTCAAACATGCGTATTTTGGTGGGGTAATTCAAAATTATTTCCGCCTGAAATTTCTACGTGATTGTAAAGGTCAAGTCTTCCAAATATGGTCAATCAAAACATTCGATCACTCTCTCCGCAATATTTACAAGTACAGCATATTACGTTCATCTAAAGTAACATGTTTGTAAGTAGTCGTACAGGAAGCGATTATGTCATTCTTGTCTGTCCAGAAATGTGTCCGCGGGTGAGTAATCTATCTACTCGTCGCTTTCGCAAACAATATTCTTCATTTACCCATCTGGTCGCGGAAGGCACATCAGCCCTATTAGCGATTAAACACATTCACTGGGCGAGTTTAGTGCTAATCCATAGCCTTATGTCGGGCACATCCGAAATTTTCCAATATGACTGTCGGTGTGGAAAAGAGATCGACTCGAACAATTTCATCACATGAAACGTCAAACCTGAGCTGGCAAAAGCAAATTAATAGATATCTTGCAAGTTAGGCAGAAGCAGCAGTACTGAGGAATGAACCATGCACGGTGTATAAAGTAACAAAAGCGATCAGTGGAAAAAGTGGCGCGAATAGCATTACACTAGTGAGAGACAAGAGTGGAAATCTCGTCACCACACAACATGGGCAAGTAGCAAAGTGGGCAGGACACTTCAGAGAAACACTAAATAAAGCACCTCCAGAGTCACAACTGAACATTCCAGAGGCTGATAATAACACTGACAAACAACATTTTTCTTTCTTATATAAGAATAAGTGTTCTTAGGTCAGTTTCTTATGCTGATTTCAAATTTGAAATCCGTTTATCTCTATCACGTCGGGTTCTTAAGATATTTGTTAATAAATATATTTTTGGGAAACCGTTATTTGCTCTGTTTCATTTTTACTATATAACTTTTTAAAAATTAATAAAATGCAAAATCTGTTTACGTGTGCGGATATTTTACCGATCGTGTTCACCAGAAAAACTTTACACCATTGCTAAAGAAAGCATATGAACTTTATTTCGATTCGAAAGTTGATGATGCAAATAAATCTTAGAAGCCAAATGCAGTTTGTTCGACTTGTGCAAATACATTGGCAGGTTGGTTACGAAAATCGCCAAAGCATAAGTCGATGCCTTTTGGAGTGCCAGTAATATATTGTGAACCGACAAATCACGCTACTGATTGTTACTTCTGCTTGACAAATATCTATGGTTTCACTTTTTAAACTAGAAAGTCTGTGGTTTATCCAAATATTGAATCGGTTTCGAAACCAGTGCCTCATGATCCAATCACGTGTATGATCCCAGTTCCACCAGAACAATATCCGTTGGACGTGAATGAACCATCAGAAAGTGATAGTTTACCTGCTTTAGAAACTAATTCTGACTCGGATTATATACCGGTGAATGATGGTGTTCACTTAATTAACCATTCAGAACTTTCAGATCTAATACGTGATCTCGCTCTCACCAAAGGACAAAAGAATTACTCGGTTCGCGACTCAAAGAATGGAATCTTTTAGCGCCCAATACTCTAAATTTCGTCATAGACACAGAGAACTTGTTCAATACTTTGAGATGGATGATGACATTTGCTATTGCAAAGATGTAAAAGGTCTAATGGTGCACCTCGGTCATGAGCACATAGTCAACGAATGGCGACTTTTCATCGACTCTTCCAAGACTAGTCTAAAAGCCGTGTTATTGCATAATGGAAATTTATTTTCATCAATTCCAGTCGCCTACTCTGTTCATATGAAAGAAACGTATGACAATATGGCTATACTTTTGGCAAAAATAAAGTACAATGACTACCAATGGCGGATTTGTGGAGACCTAAAGGTCATTGCAATTCTCACGGGCATGCAGACTGGGTATACTAAATTTTGTTGCTTCCTATGTGAATGGGACAGCCGCAACAGACAGGAACATTATGCAAGAAAGGTGTGGCCTATCAGGGATCGTATGCAGCTCGGGCATAAAAATGTAATACACGAGCCATTAGTTAACAAAAACAGCATCATTTTACCACCGTTACATATAAAGTTGGGGCTCATGAAGAATTTCGTAAAAGCGTTAAATAAAACGAGCAAAGCTTTCACTTATCTTCGAGACAAGTTTCCGCAAATTAGCGATGCAAAGATAAAGGAAGGTATCTTTGTAGGACCTCAGATTAGGAAAGTTATTGCAGACAAACAATTCGAGAACTTGTTACATGGTAGTGAACTTCGCGCATGGATGGCATTCAAATCGATCGTCGATAACTTTCTGGGAAATCACAAATCTGTCGACTATGTGCATAGTGTTAAGCAGTGCATAAATGCATACAGAATTATGGGCTGTAACATGTCCCTCAAAATCCATTTGCTCGATTCGCATCTTGACTTTTTCCCTGACAACCTTGGCGAAGTCAGCGATGAACATGGAGAACGATTCCATCAAGATATCGCCGTAATGTAGTCACGTTATCAAGGACGGTGGAGTGTGACCATGCTTGCCGATTATTGTTGGATGCTTCATCGCGATGTACCACATGCCATTCACCGACGAAAGTCGACTGCAAAGAAATTCAAGCCTACATAAGTGTTATACTTCTTGTACAAATGATGTTGTAATACTGTATGGGTTGTTAAAAAACTTCAATTGCGTATTTCTAGAGATCCCGACCTGATAGAGAAAAACGGTTTGCAGATTTAAAAACAGCGCATTAAAATTAACCAGAAAAACATAGAAATGTTAGAGAAAGAAAAAAAAAATTTTTTTTGTTAGTCAGTGTAATCTTAATGTAGATAACGTTTATTCCACGTAGGGAATAAATCATCACAGCTATCAAAGAGTTGAAAAACGAAAACAGCTCCAGGCCATGACAACGTAATGCAGAGCTATTTAAAATAAATCCTGTATTAGTGGCAAAGCTATTAGAACCACTATTTACACTGGAGTGGAACAGAGGAATAATTTTTAAATTGCCAAAGAAATGTGACCTCACTGACTGCCAGAACCCTATTTACACCAACCCATCAACAGGGAGAAATTCCCAAACCCGAACCAGCTCCAGGGCATGACAACGTAATGCAGCGCTAATATACCACCATCCTGTATTAGTGGCAAGCTAATTCGAACCACTATTTAACTGGAGTGGAACAGAGGAATATTTTTTAAATTGCCAAAAGAAATTTCAACAAATAATCCTATCAGACAGCAAAATATTGGGAAGAATAATAATTCAAAGAATTTCAAGAGCAGTAGACCATACATTGAGGAAGGAACAAGCAGAATTCAGAAGGAACAGACAATGTGCAGATCATATATTCACCTTCATGAACATAATAGAGCAGTGTTCAGAATGGCAGAGGTAGCTGTATATAAAGTGTGTTGACTTTGAAGAATCATTTGACAGCATACACAGGGACAGCCTATGGAAAATACTGAGGGCTTATGGAATCCCTAAATGCATGGTCTCCATCATTAAAAGAAAAAAAACGTAAAGGATCCCGTTACACGCCCACTAGGGCATATTGAGAATAAGGTGTTAGGCCTATATTTTCTAGACCATCGGCACACTAGGGGTGATATGGTCAGCATCCCGCCGGCCGCCTTAACCTTCCCTGAGTTGCTCTGGTACCCAATTAATGAGGCTGGGTCGAACCTGGAGCCGTTTGCAGTCTAAAAAATCCCACCTCAACTGGGGATCGAACCATGGACTACCGAGCTAGGAAGCCAGTGCACCAACCACTGTGCTACTGCGGCTCCTCATTAAAAGCCTGCATGCTAATTTCACATGCGACAGTTGGGCAGAGAAACCTACCTTTTGAGGTGAAAAAAGGAGTGTGGCAGGGATGCCCCTTATCAACCACATTGTTTTTAACTGTCATGGACTGGATGATGCGCCAGACAAAAGGGGATTCTCTCCCCCCCCACCCGCCCCCCCCCCACCCCCCCCCCCCCCCCCCCCCCCCCCCCCCTTTAAGAGGAATAAGACTGACAACATTCTCTACTGGAGGATCTAGAGTACGCAGATGACATTGCACTATTCGCACACTCATATCAACACATCCATGAAATAAAAAAAATATTTTAAACACAGGCTTTTAATGCACTAAAAAGCCACAAATAATTTTTTGGGGAGTTTTTAGCATCACTAACCAAGATCTGCTTACTCGTAGCAAGCAAGAGGACATGCACACCATCATAGCTGGCAAACGCTGGAGCTGGGTTGGCCATGTCCTCAGAAGAGACCCCGATGCCATCACAAGAACAGCTATGCTTTGGACCCCTGAAGGAAAACGAAAGAGAGGCCGACCAAAAACAACCTGGTGGAGGACTGTGGAGACTGAGATGCAAAGAATGAACCAGAGTTGGGGCACTGTACGAAGGATGACCACCGACCGAGCAAAGTGGAATCAATTTGTTGTTGCCCTACAAGACGCCACTAGGCGTGATGGCCACTGACTGCATTGACGGTCGGCGGCTAAGGATCAAAGAAGAAGAAGAATAGCTGGCAGACAAAAAAATGAAACATAAAATTGACAAAAAGCCTTAGGCGTTGATTCTATATGAAATTAACCTCTGCTTTATACTTCATTACCCACTTATGGATAAAATATATGATAAGCGCTTAACCGCCCCAAGCTTTTTGTCAGTTTGATGTTACATTTTTTGACTGCAAGCTATAAACTCCTTGAAAAATTATTTGTGGTTTTTTAGTGCATTAAAATCCTGTGTTTAAAATATTTTTTAAAATATTGTTTATTTTCTTCTTTATAGTATTATTTTTCGTTGTTTTTAAATTTAAGTCAAATGTTATCGATCCGCTAATGACATTATCAGTTTGCGATAAACGAGTCCAGAGCACATGAGGCGGATTTCATTATTCAGTATATTACACGGAAAGTTAATATTTTTTTTTTGTTTAATTTTTTTTTTAATTTTGAAAAGAGTCGTAAATTACATTTTTTAAAATGTAGTTGTCAGTTGTATGTATGTCTGTGCACGCGCGTGCGATAGTGTGTGTGTGGAAGGGGGGAAAAAAGGGGGGGGGGGGGAGAAATTTCAATATTTCTCTCAAGAGAGACAATCTTGTAGGAAAGAATTCACCTAGATTATTTGCAGTTATCGCCCATTTCAGTGATGATACAATACAAACAAACAAAAAATTAATATTAATTTTAATTTTATTATTTTAACGACTAATTATTATATTGTCATGGGGAATACACAACTATGCCAAGTTTCAGAGCTATTGCGCATCTGGAAGGGATTGAAAAACCGATTGCAAGATTTGAAGGTGACAAGAGAGGGACAAGAGAGTGACATACGTTGCAAGCTAAAGAAAAGCCTGTAAAAACAGCCACACTGATTAAACATATGCAACAGGTGGTACTTAACATTAATCTCAAGAAGACAGAAGTCATGCCACTAAATGAAAGAAATCCTGTATCTATACAAGTAAGGGACCAAGAATTAGAAAATACAAACACATTTACTCACTTAGGAAGCATAGTATCACCAGATGGCGTAACAAGCAAAGACATCATTCTGTAGCCGAACGAATAAAGTCAGAATACCTTCGCTAACCTAAACAACATCTGGAAATCCGTCCTACTCAGTACAAACACTAAATTAAAAGTATATAAGAGCTGCGTAATTTCTGTACTTCTGTATGGTGCAGAATGCTGGAGAGTAACAGAAAAGGAAATGTCCAAAGTTTCCTTGTTCCACACAACTAGCGTACGGAAAATACTTCAAATTTTCTGGCCGAACATCATCACCAACAAAGAACTGCTAACTCGCAGCCACCAAGAAGACACGCCTGCCATCATAGCAAGTAAATGCTGGAATCAGGTAGGCCACATCCTCAGAAGAGATTCTGACACCATCACTAGAACTGCCATGCTATGGACTCCAGAAGGAAAGCGAAAGCAAGGACGGCCAAAAGCCACCTGGCGGAGAACTGTGGAGGCAGAGATGCTGAGCATGAACTAGAGCTGGGGCACCATACGAAGGATGGCTGTCGACCGAGCAAAGTAGAAACAGTTTGTTGCCATCCTACAAGACGCCACCAGGCGTGATGGTCACTGATTGCTTTGTCAGTCAGTGGCCAAGGACCACAGAAAAAGAAGTGGTTCATATGAAGGATGTAGTGAAATTGACAGAGATACAACGGTAAAATCCCTCCAAAGATAACATTTAAGGATAAAAACATAATGCGTAGGCTGCTGATGTACATGATCGCCTAGACCGCGGGTCATCATCCTCCATAATAATTGACTTGCTAGACAGGAGGGGAACGGCGGATCAAAAAGAAAAAATATATGACTGGAAAGGCTAAGGAGACGCAATTGGGGGGGAAACGGAGAAAAGTCACGTTTCTCAAGTTGACATAAAAAGTAAGCAACTCCACAGAAGGGACCTTAGATATAATACGCCACAGTCATTTATTGGACGCTTTTGCGATACCAAGCTTTTGATTTGAATGGAGCGGTAAAACGCAGATGTTAGGAATATTACAAAAATTAAAAAGTAATTTTTTCTTAATATTAATGTTAGGAATATAAAAATTAGCTGGCCGGATGGCCTATTCTGAGCAGTGAACTAAGATGGTCTTAATTTTACAAACGGATAGATAATATTGAAGATAATGACAAAAGACAGTGTAGTTCACATCATCGACAGACTGTGTTGAATAAAAAAGTGTCGCAATTTGCACACAAAAAACACGACCTTGGACGCAGGTGTTCAAATTTACTTAGTATGGGGGAGAGGGTTTTTGAGCGGTAGCTGTGTCTAAATATAACTTTTAACGACAAAATTTTGGAGGGGAGAGAAAGGTTGGTTCAAAAATCAAGCACATTTTTTTTTAGAAACACAAGTAGAGACGGACAGACTAACAGATAAACATCCATACTTGACTGAAGCATGACTGAAATGACTTTATGGTAGGAAATTTGAAATTTAAAATAAACCGAGGCAGTGATTGGCCACAGACAATCATATCATTAGCGCTCAGACGCGAAAGTGGGGCCATTCTTCAATAGTTGTTCAGTGATAGACACAGATTTTAAAGTGTGGTGATTCCATATGAAAGCAAGTGAAATAAATTTAGGGACGCCATACTATAGCCAGCAGCTCAGCTGAGTTTTGCTAGCAATTCTGTGTTATTTATTCATAATCTGGTAAGATTGAAATTATTTCTTTGTATATTTTGAATATTGTTTCATGTTTGAGTGATTTGATACTGCCATATCGAAATCTAGCCTTACAAACAAGTAGGGATTTGCTCTAGACCCCCCGCCCTAGTCAGGGTCTAGGGACCAACAATGTACATAAACTCCAGCAAGGATTATGCAAGACAGATCAAGTGTTGAGAATAATGATACATATTACCTATCCTCTTTTAGGGCCGAAAACTAATAAACATTTTTCAGGATCTATGGTCTGGGAGGATCTATCTGATGTAAAACCACCATGGTAAATGTGCTGTTTGGTCAGAGAGATCTGACCTGTCTGTATGATGTGGTTGTTGTGTCACTGTTGTGTCCAGACGTGGGTAGAGAATAGATTTTGACACATGGCCCATACTTTGATTGCAGAGCTGCGAGTTTCTGTCGTCAACAAAGCAGGGTCTATTCAGTTGGTGACTTTACTCGAGTGTATCTGTGCAGTATTTGTGACAGAGACCACCATTATTGCCCGCCAGCACGGAGAGGTGGGACCACCTGATTTCAGCACCAGAGCGACAACTACCAGATGAGTGAGCCTCTGGTCTGCTGGACTTTCACCAACGCCCTTTAGTTACTAAGAACCCCATAAAGATTCCCACCATTTTCTGGACACTGTGTAGTCAATATAGACAGGTGTGATGAGGCCACCCCAACAGCACAAATAGTACTATCCTCCCAAGTAGATGAATACTAGAACATTTTAATAAAACTAACTAGTATAGTACATATATATGTACACTATTGCATTTATGATATAATATTCTATGCATTTCTTTTCATAATCTCTAAATCCTTTTAAGTTCTGGTCAACCTAAAAAATTGACACAGAACAAAATAAATGTAATATACTTATATCAAAAAATTTTACACACGTGAGTTAGTTCAGTGTATTTTAACATTTATTAATATTATTAGTCTTGTTAATATCTGTGGGTATATTTATAATCCATTACACCACACTACATATCATAACCCTAGACACTTTACGTAGCCACATTCATTAAAAAAAAATTAAGTGTGAGGTCGTAGTGGTAGCAAGAAAGGCCTTCTGACAATTCACCACTACATTTTATCTCAGGAGCCTTCACAGCTGGCCTCATACAATTTACATTTAGTAATAACACCATCATACAATACCATCAAACACCACTACAAAGGAGATATAGTGATATAGCCCTCAGGAGCATGGGATAACAAATTCTGCTGACTCCCAAGCAGAAACCAATACCCTTTAGCTCCCCGAGGAGCATGGGCCTTCAACAAACACATACCAAGTCTTCCTGTCCTGTGCCATCCGCTCAAGTTCTTTCCATGTTTTCCTCATCATTTTCACTTCTGTATCCAGTTCTCTTCTCCATGTGTTTTTGGTCTACCTCTGCCTCTCTTTCCCTGTGGATTCCAGAACAAGGACTGCCTTGTAATGCTATCAACAGGTTTCCTCAATGTGTGTCCTATCCATCGCCAGCGTCTTCTTCTCAACTCTTGTTCCACTGGCACTTGTCTGGTTCTTGTCATCAGTTCCACATTTGTGACTTTGTCATACCATTTCTGTCTTTCTATTCTAGGCAAGCCCAAGCAGAAAGTCTTCATCTAAACATTCTGGAGCTTTTACAACGGTGGTTTCTGCTGCAACTCCGCCAATGCCGGTCCCAAGCCCGGATGAAAAAGGAGGAGGGCGGCCTGCATGGAGGCCGTAAGGAGGCAGCCCCTCCACCATGCAAAGGCACAACAGGCCAATCACCTGTTTGCTTTAAATCATGATTACGCGAACTACAAGAGAGAAAACCGGACTGATTCTAAAGGCGACGAACTGGAACGGACTACGGACTACGACTTATGGAACTTGGAACACAAGAAGTATAAATGGGAAGGAAGAGGAGCTGGTGGAAGAGATGAGGAAAGCAAAACTAGAAATCCTGGCTATAACGGAAACGAAGAAAAAAGGACAAGGAGTCATGGATCTCGATGGCAACACGTTGCTCTACAGTGGTGTACCCATATCTGAAAGAGCTAAAGGGGGCGTGGGTTGCATTGTGGCCCAAAATCAAAAAGATAGTATCAAGGGATGGAACTTTGTCTCGGAGCGCATTATGGTTGTAAAACTAAAAGAAGGAGAAACCATAGTCAACCTGGTCATAGTGTATGGGCCAAATGAGGATGAGAGAGCAGAGGTCAAGGAGGAATTCTTCGAGCTGCTTCAAAGGACAGTGGATGACTGCCTAGATGAAGTTATTATGCTCGGAGATTTTAATGCCAGAGTTGGAAATGACCATGCTAGATGGGGTGGAGTTATCGGAAGATATGGAGAAGATACTCTCAATGACAATGGAAAGCGACTCCTTAGATTCTGCAGTGAGCAGAATCTGATCATTACAAACACAAAGTTCCCCCATAAGCGCATACATGCATACACTAGATGTGAACCAACCAAGAATGAGAAGTCAGTGATTGACTATGCCATTGTTCGGAGAAGCTCATTCAGATATGTCCGAGATGCAAGAGTCTGGAGGGGGCCAGAGATTGGAAGTGATCACTACCTGCTAACATTCAAACGAACAACTGAAAGAGTTGCTCAGCCTAGGAACTGCCCAACATCACGCAAGAAACCAAGTAAACGAGCAGGAGAAATGAGCATTAGGACCTACAAGCTGAGAGAGCCAGAAATTAAGACCAGATATCAGGGGCTTATTGCTACAGCAGTGAGCAACACAGAAGAACGACCTGATGACTTGGAAACCCTCTGGAATAAATTCAAGGATATCATAAAGACAGCTGCTGCAGAAGTATGCGGTGAAGTTCGACTTGGGAACCAGAGAAAGAGGACACCTTGGTGGACAGAGGAAGTCAAAGAGAAAATAAGAGAGAAGAAAATGGCATGGAAACAATACTTAGGAGCTAAAAACACAACAGGACAAATGGAAAAATATAGAGAATATGTGACACTCAGAACAGAAGCAAAGAACAAAGTGCTAGCAGCAAAACAGAAGTCCTGGGAAGAATTTGGAGAAAAGCTAGAACAAGATGCACAAGAAAACCAGAAATTGTTCTATAAGACCCTAAAGAACATGAGGAAAGAAAAACAATGCCCTCTCAAATTTATAAAGGACAAGCAAGGCAAATTGCTTACTGCCCCGAAGGAAGTAATGGAAAGATGGAAAGAATATTTCTCAGAACTCCTGGATGGTGAGCATGATGAAGCATCAGAAATGATAACCACTGACACAGAAGAGGAAACCAATGATGGTGAAGATGACATAAAGATGGAAGAACTGAGGGCAGCACTAGAGAAAATCAAGATGGGCAAAGCAGCAGGGCATGATGGTATAACACCAGAAATGGTTTAAGTACATGGGAGCATCAGGCGACCTATTACTCTTAAAGGTCCTACAGGCAGCATGGTGCAACAAGACCATACCAAAGGATTGGGAGATTGCCATCATAACACCAATTTTCAAAAAGGGTGACAATCGACAATGTGGAAACCATAGAGGCATATCCCTTCTCAGTGTCCCTGGTAAAATCTACTCTAGAATCCTAGAGCAGAGACTCCGACGCCTAGCTGAGCCACAATTGGATGAGGTCCAGTGCGGATTCCAAGCAAACCGAAGTACTCAAGACCTAATCTTCACACTCAGACAGCTGAGTGAAAAGGCCCTTGAGTATAAGAGTGAGATCCATCTTTGTTTCATAGATCTGGAAAAGGCGTTTGACAGGGTCCCCTGGAGCAAAACTTTGGGACTGTTTGGCAAGGAAGAATATTCCAGCACCTCTGATTCATGCTATACAGAGCTTCTACAAGTCTTGCAGAAATTATGTGAGGACAGCAAACCATAAAGTCAGAAGAGTTCAGGGACCACCACTGGTGTAAGACAAGGTGATATCCTATCACCTTACCTCTTCATACTCCTTATGGACGATGTCATCAAGGCATGTAAGGAGAGAACAAGAAAGTATTCAGTGGGGTACTGGAAGATGAGACAGGTCTATATTTCGGAGCTGGCATTTGCTGATGATGTTGCCCTGATTGCTAAATCAGAGGCACATCTCCAATCCAACCTGCAAGTCTGGAAGGAAGAGCTGGAGAAGAGAGGGATGGTCATAAGCAGCTCTAAAACAAAATCCATGGTGATATCACGAGAAGAAAGAAAACATCAGATTAAGTTGGGAGAACAGGTCCTGGAGCAGGTCGACCACTTTAAATATCTCGGAGCTATTATAGACCGAAAGGGAGGCATCAAAGAAGAGTTGGCCACTCGAAAAGCAGCGGCTGGGAGACTTTTTCAGGCCATAAATCGTGGATTCCTCAGCAAGAAAGAGGTTGGTAAGAAAACGAAGATGGCTATATACCGCTCCACCTATGTCCCAGTCTTGACATATGGATGCGAGTCGTGGGCAATGACTACAACCCACAAAAGCCAGATCCAAACCTCAGAAATTAGGTATCTGAGGAAAGTGGTTGAAGTAACAAGAAGAGACATGGTCCGCAACCAAACGATCCGTCAAGGCCTAAAATCCCATCCGCTGCAGACCCAAATAGAACAGTCCCAACTAAGATGGTTTGGCCATGTCTGCAGAATGGGAGAAGATCGGCTACCACGACAAGCATGGGAAACGAAGAGCCAGGGATCCAGACCTCCAGGACGACCCAGAGTCCGCTGGGAGGACAACATTAGACAATCTTTGAAGGACCGAGGACTAGAATGGAACCAGGCCAGGAAGAAGACAGCTGATAGAATGGTCTGGCGCTCTCTCTTCCAAACCTCTACACCTCACGGTAGAAGAGGAACGACTAAGTAAGTAAGTAAGGTTTCTGATGCAACGTTTTTGAAGAGGTTGCCGGATATAAGAGGTCGCCGGATATAAGAGGTTGCCGGATATAAGAGGTTGCCGGATATATCAATTTCAACCACGCCACGAATCAATGCTTCATATATCTTCCATGTCCGATACTTCATACTGCTTTACAGGGGAATACATTCCCTTCATCCCATGGATATAAACCGGAGATATATCCACAAAAACTGCTTAAGGATTCTAGGTCGACCGTTACATCCTCAGGTCATCTCCCTTCAACGAACACTCTCCAAAAGCCCCCGACAATCTCTTCCACGTCACACTTCACAAAGC
Organism: Oreohelix idahoensis; assembly: GCA_024509875.1. NCBI lineage: Eukaryota > Metazoa > Mollusca > Gastropoda > Stylommatophora > Oreohelicidae > Oreohelix > Oreohelix idahoensis. The sequence goes on along the minus strand of JAMPIV010017172.1, from coordinate 15,870 downwards.
ACCACCCGTTCATCCCACGTTTCACAGAAGTGCTCTGTGGTACAGAACTACCACTATAATTACCCATTGTAGTTTTCCTCTTCCACGAGAGCAGCTCCCACCAATATGTAATAAATGTGATTTAAAGACAAATAGAAAGGAAAAGATATGGACCAACAAAAAATAGGACATCGGTGTATCTGTATAAAAATACAGAATAGAGACAAGTTCCTGAACTTAAGTGTGCGCATGAATCATTTCTACATAAGATGGGAGGTTAATCACAAGAACAACATAAGCACTATTCATCATCATTATCAAATACCGGGTCTGGATTGAGTGATCTTCCCTTGTCTATTCTTCTTCTTCTTTGATCCTTAGCCGCCGACCGTCAACGCAGTCAGTGGCCATCGCGCCTAGTGGCGTCTTGTAGGGCAACAACAAATTGATTCCACTTTGCTCGGTCGGTGGCCATCATCCTTCGTACAGTGCCCCAACTCTGGTTCATTTTTTGCATCTCAGCCTCCACAGTCCTCCGCCAGGTTGTTTTTGGTCGGCCTCTCTTTCGTTTTCCTTCAGGGGTCCAAAGCATAGCTGTTCTTGTGATGGCATCGGGGTCTCTTCTGAGGACATGGCCAACCCAGCTCCAGCGTCTGCCAGCTATGATGGTGTGCATGTCCTCTTGCTTTCTCCGAGTAAGCAGATCTTGGTTGGTGATGGTATTCGGCCAAAAGATTCGGAGAATTTTTCTTAGGCATGTTGTGTGAAAAGAGGACAATTTCGACGTTTCCTTCTCTGTAACTCTCCAGCATTCTGCACCATAGAGAAGCACAGAAAGCACACAGCTCTGATATAATCTTAATTTTGTGCTTGTGCTGTATTGAGAGGACTTCCAGATGTTGTTTAGGCTAAAAAAGGCTGTTCTTGCCTTATTCATTCTGATGTTGATGTCTTTGCCTGCCCCGCCGTCTGGTGTTACTATGCATCCTAGGTATGTGAAGGTGTCTGTCTGTACCAGTTGGTGGTTCCTTACTGATATGGGCTCAGGGTTGCTCAAATTGAGCGTCATGACCTCTGACTTCCTTAAATTGATGTTCAAGCCCACCTGCTGGCTAAACTTATTAAGTCTGTCCGTTTTTTCCTGGATGTGTTGATGTGAATGTGCTAGTAGTGCAATGTCATCTGCATATTCCAGATCTTCTAATGTAGAAAATGTAGTCCATCTTATTCCTCTTGGACTGCCCTCTGTTGTCTGTCGCATCACCCAGTCTATGACTGTTAAAAATAGAGTGGTTGATAAGGGGCATCCCTGTAGTACTCCTGTCTTCACCTCAAAGGTTAGGTTGCTCTGCCCAACACTACACGTAAAGTTGGCATAGAGGCTTTTTATGATTGACACTATGCAGCTTGGAATTCCATAAGCCCTCAGTATTTTCCATAAACTGTCCTGGTGTATGCTGTCAAAAGCCTTTTCAAAATCAACGAAATTAATGTACAGCTGTCTTTGCCATTCTGAGCACTGCTCTATAATGTTCCTGAGAGTGAATATATGATCTACACATCTTCTAAATCCTGCTTGTTCTTTCCTCAGTTTGTGGTCTACTGCTTTTGAAATTCTCTGTATAATTATCCTGCCTAGTATTTTGCTGGGAACTGAGAAAAGAGTGATTCCTCTCCAATTATTGCAGTCTGCAAGATCTCCCTTCTGGGCAGTTTTGACAATTATTCCTTTGTTCCACTCTGATGGTGTTGTTCCCGTTTTCCAGACTTGTGCAAATAGTGGTTCTAATAGTTCTGCTGCTAGCTCCGGGTCTGTCTTAAATAGCTCTGCATTTAAGTTATCATGGCCAGGAGCTTTTCCGTTCTTTAACCCTTTGATTGCTGTGATGATTTCTTCTTTTCGTGGAATGTCTATATTTACATCTAGATCGTTTTCAGCCTCAGGTTCCCTGTTCAGAGTTTCTCTGAAGTGCTCTGCCCATCTTGTTTCCTGTCCCTCTGCTGTGGTGATGAGATTTCCTTGCTTATCTCTTACTAATGTAATATTGTTTGCACCTCATTTTCCGCTGATGAATTTAGTTATTTTGTACACTGTGCTTTGTTCATTTCTCAGTGCTGCCTCTTCTGCCTGTCTTGCAAGATCGTCTAGGAAATTCCTTTTGTTGGCTCGGGTTTGGCATTTAACTTCCTTGTCCAGCTGACTGTACTGTTCGCTATATACTTGCTTTAACCTGGGGGACTTCGCTTCTGTTTTCTTTCTTTTCATTTCCTTTCTCAGTGTTATGGTGTTTAATGTTTCTGTTGTTATCCAGTCTTGCTTCTTCCTTTCCTGGAATCCCAAGCATGATTTGCTGCTTTCCTTATATATTGTTGAAATGGTGTTGAATTGCTGGTCTATATCATCAGTCAATGTATTTTCCTGACTTTTGGCAAATTGATATCGTTTCTTTATGTCAGCCGCAAAAGCTTTTCTGGTAAGGGGGTCCTTCAATTTGCTGATGTCAAACCTTTTCTGTGTAGTTACAGTTGGTCCAGCCCTTCTTAGTTTCACTTTCAGTTTTGCTACTACTAAATGGTGATCACTTCCCACATCTGCACCTCTTCTTACCTTCACATCTTTTAATGCATGTCTCCATCTACCGTTAATCATAATGTGGTCTATCTGGTTTCTGTCCCGACCATTTGGTGATTCCCATGTTAATTTGTGAATTTATTTATGTGGGAAAAGTGTTCCTCCAATGACCAGGTTGTTAATACTACAGAAACTTATTAATTTATCCCCATTTTCGTTTGCTGTTCCGCTGCCGCATTTCCCCATTACTCTTTCATTATATGTATTGTGTGTACCAACTTTCGCATTTAGGTCTCCCATTACTACAATAAGATCATATCTAGGTGTGGCTTCCATTTCTTTCTGCAGTTGTTGATAGAATTCATCCTTGACCTCTTCATTGCTGTCATTCGTTTGTGCGTAGCATTGTATTATTGTAGTATTGGTGAATCTCCCTCTCAGTCTTAATCTTATCAGTCTGTTGTTGATGGGTTTCCATTCCACTAATGTCCTTTCTATTCCTTTCTGTAAAATAATGGCTACGCCTTCATTGTGCTGTCCATCCTCTCTTCCAGAGTAAAGTACTGTTTCTCCTATTGCTGTTTTAACTTTTCCTGCCCCTGTCCATCTGCTCTCGCTTATCCCTAGAATATGTAGCCTATAGTTTCTCATTTCTGCCGTGACCTGTTTTAGTTTACCCGTCTCATTCATTGTCCTGACATTCCAAAATCCTATTCTTGTATCGTGTTTTGCGGTCAGGACGTCCGTTCTCATGTCAGTGGCTTCCTTTCGGCTTTCACCACTGACAGTCATACGAGCCTCAGACTACGGATGTCCGTCCCGCAGCAAAGTTTGTTTATTCGTTGTTGTTTCCATAACTTCAATTTTTTTTTTAACATAGACAGGGGTGTCAGCCCTATGCTAAAACCCCCAACCTGGAGGACCAGGGTGTCTGCTTTCGTCTGACCCATGCCCGCGCAAACCTGTCCAGCTTGGTAGAACCTTCCAGGAGTAAAACTCCCGCTGGCATAGCTCTGGGAGTAATCAGGGTACGCAAGCCGCCATACCTCGACAAGGTATTGACACCGGTGATGGCAGTCCCTTGTCAATATGGCGACTTAATTTTTGACAGTTGCGAATTTCTACATTTTTTTAGAGACCAGTCAAACAGAAACACCACACTGCTGCCTAACAAAATAGTGCAACGTACGCCACTTGATGATGATGTCATTCAAAGTATGCAAAATGTCGCTAACCCCGTCGAGTCCCTCTGGGCTGCACAGGACAAAGGGCAAACATTACTGACATCGAAGATGCCCAACATATGAGGAACAGAGAAAACACATATGGCCATCACTGTCACGTGACCGATAATTTATTTTACCATTTCGTTCCATATGTTATTAACTCTTTTAATGTTCTGTTTTCCTAGACATTTGTATTCTTCTTTTCTATCTTTCATTTTTCACCTGTTCAAACCCCACCCGCGTTTGGTTACGTTCTGGCTTTCAGTAGAAATCCCCCACTGGTCAGAAACGGTCAGCGTAGCGGCAATATTACAACACGCACCTGGTCCGTCCAGGGGAATTTCTCTGGTCGCTTTAAAACGTTTGATCACGAGCGGCTGGTACCCTTTGAGGCCTGGGTAACGAGTTTGATTTGTTTCAGGGGGAGATAACAATCGCGGTCAGTCTCCGGGTTTTGCCCCTTAACTCTTACAATCCGGCAAGCCCTGTGAAGTGGCGCGGGTTTAGTACCAATTTTACTGCTCGCCCCGTGAAGTGGCGCGCGACGGTAATGATAGCTAAACTAGCGCGTAAAACGCGGTTTTAGCTCCCGTATAGTAAGAGTTAAGAACGCAAGAGCCCTCATAATATTATGCATTTCTATACCTGAGGAAATTTTCTTGCGGCTGTTGACTTCTGATGTCCCTAGAATAACCTTTGTCTTACTCTCTTGATTACGCATTACGCCGATACATCTGTAGAAATATGCAGGCCAGGTGTCCGGGGGGAGCGTCCTTTGTAATCTATAAGAGTAGACGGGTTTAAATAGACAAAGACATTCGTGAATATTCCTGGCCCGTAGATGACCATCATGAGATAAGGCAAACTTTAACACAGTACTAGAATGTGTTTGCCTATGTTCTAGTCATTTTCGGGGTGAGTTGACATATCTTATAATTATAATATGATATATTCATGTTAGTTTTATATATATATCTGATAGGAAGTGACTTACTTCATTCTTGAGGACTTCTCCTAGTAATTTAGTTCAGTGATAAGATTACACTGCCTACGGCCTTAATTAAGTGGTGCTTAAACTGTTACGGTTTATCATGGGTTAAATGTTAAACTTACAATAACAGATATTAGGCGTAGAATCAGACCACAGATGCTTATCATGGGTTAAGAATAGGCTAAATTAACTGTCATTTCTGTAAGATAATGTCAGGTGTGGATTGTTCACTTAAAAACTGAATAGTGAGATGCAGGTAATAACTCTGGATTATAGGAGATAGTCACTTATTCCTTTTTGATAGATATTTCTAGTGGCAAGGGAGGATCATTTTATGCTTACTTGCGTGGCTAGGCACTAGTCTATAACTTTCACTGAAAGCAGTCACCAGGCATAGATATAATTATATCTTATGATTTAGCCACAACTGTATTATTATAGCAAGAACATTGCCTTTTCTATGTACTCATTTTGTAGAATTCTAATATATTTCCCCAAGGGGACATACGATTTATTTGTGTAATGTCAAATGCTGTAATCTGTTTATGTAAATTCATTTAATGTTGTAAGATGAATAAGCATATTCATTTAACTGTAACTACAGGTTAGGTTTCCTGTATGTTGAGATTGGGAGAAGAGGAGTAGGTTTTTGCTGTCAGAACATTTAATGACAGGTACATGGGTGTACAAAAGATATTAAGCCTATGCGGGCACATGCTATAATTGATAGAATGGAAGGAGCGGAGCATGACTAGGTTATAAAACATTAGATTGATTTTGTCGTTGCTTGAAGTTAAGGGTGTCTGTTTTTGGGTCTCAGTTTCAGGGAGACCGAATCGCTAGAGCAGACTCCAGTCAGGCGAAGAAAGTCATATACTCTTCGATCTAGAGGGTTTCTGTATACATCTAGCAACGAATCGTCAACCCCGTTCCTGAATCAAAACCCCTTTTTGTCAACGCCAAGTTAAGCTCACGCAGTGCAACGGAGGCAACGCTAAATCTGGAATCACCAAATGCAGTAGTAGTTCTCTACTCGCCTATTGGATTACCAGCCAGAGCATTGCGGCTTCCAGAATATCAAAATCGCCTAGCATGCCTATAGCAGAATTCCATATCACCCGCCTTTTTGTGCCTAAACGGGGCACTCAGCAAACCACAGCCAAACCTGTTTAAACAGGATTTACAGCCAAGCAGAGCCTAGCACCTGATAAGCGCGCCTGGGACTCTTTGTCCTCAGGTGACTTCTTCGGGTGTATTTTCTGGATACTTAAAACCTCGCACGTATGAGCAGCCATCTATGGACAGAGTTCCAGCCCCCCTCACGCAAGTAGCGGTCACCAAGGAAAGTTGGGTATTTCACTTCATTCATCTTGAAGGATATTTATCCGTAAGACACTTTCTGGAGCTAGCACCTTTGGTCCCACGAAAAAGCGGACAGGCTGTCGCTCAGTTCGTTTATTTGGTCAGCAGGAGATAAACAACGTCTTCCAGTGTTCCCTCGCGCAATTAGGGGTCACCAACGTTTAGCCCGACAAGGAAAGTTCGGTATTTCACTTCAGTCATCTTGAAGGATATTTATCGGTAAGACACTTTCTGGAGCTAGCGCCTTTGGTCCCCGAAAGCGGACCCTCTGTCGGACAGCTTAGTTATTTTCTCCGCGTTCTACAGGTTTTATGAGTGTTGGTGGTGTGTGTGTGTTTGTGGGTGTGTATTTGCATTATTGGTGGTTATTGATGATTATTTATGACTATTGATGAATATTTTGATTATTGATGTAATTTATGCTGTGTATGATGATATGCATTAATTCCATGCTTTTCTTCTTTAATAAAGTTTACACATTTATTAATGCGCTGTTCCCGACCCTTTTCATCCATAATTAAACTTGTTTAGCTCTTTACTATAATCTCTATGTTTGATAAGAGAAAAGAGTGAGAGCAGGAGATGCTTAGACAGTGAAAAGTGAGTTGAGGCTTGGAGAGAGAGATCATTTTGGTAAATCTTCTTCCAGGTTGTCTCAAGTCCATCTCCTATTTACACCTTTCTGTGTGTGTAATCTATAACTCTGCCAGTCCACTATCCCTTGTCGATTTCACTACTATTGTCCAACTCGACAAATACTCTACACTTTACTCAACCACGACAATCACCAGTATCATTCATAGAAAAGCTCTACGGAGATGCAAATACCTCAAGCAGACGACTGATTTCTTTCAAATCATTCAAATAGACGTCTGAGAGTGTACGAAGAAGAAGATGAAATACCGAGCCACCCGAAGAACAGACGACCATATGTCTAGGAAATTCGACCGTTGACGATTTCTTTCAATTCTGTTGCCGACGTCTTCCTGTCTTATGGTGTTTAGTGGTTCCTGTTGTCACATTATATCCCATCTCGCCTGGTCTCATAACATTTACAAAGAAAGTGTATAGCTACTTCCTAACAAGAGTGTATTATATACTCGCGTAGAAGTCGTGAAACTTTTTCCCATTCTGGACGTTAAAAAATATACCCTGGCTTATATTAGTCAAGAAAAAAAAATATTTATGAGATTGGTCAGTGTTTCCCCCCCCCCCCCCCCCTTTTTTTTTTCACCGCCTTTACAGCCGCACACTGGTATCCTTCATAAATAATTCTGCTGCATCATTAAATATTTTTAACCCAAATATCTTAAGTAATATAGTTTGAACTTCTATTAAGTTACAAATTTCACATGGAGTACGCCTTGTTGACCAGCCTGCTTTCAGTGATCTGTCATCAATACCATCACTTTTTGTTACTTAGCAACGACCGATAACAGAACTCTGACTTTCTGGGCGAACTTAATTTTCAAATGGTTGAGAACTGGTCTCGCAGGCCCATCTGACATGCTGCCCTTCTTGTCTCTCATCTTTTGTACTGAATTAATTTATTCTAACATGCATTTTACATGTAAATAGGCGATTTCAAGCTTTTTAAACGGGAAAGGGTTACGCTGAAAGTGAAAAAAAAAATTGCATAGAGCCAAGGAAATTGAAATGCAATGCGGGAATTCAGAATCCGACGAAAAACTCATTCTACTTACAATCGGGTCTTTCCGTTTGGACACTTTTCAAGTCCTAAAGTCTATGGGTTGACTTATAGTCAGATCGACTTATACACGAGTACATACGGTAATATAATTCCTCAGTGCGCTAGTTTATGTTTTGTCAGTACACACTGATTATTCTTGTTAGCTGTCAATAATCTTCTTAACATCATTCTGTAAAATTCCATCTCTGTGGTTTCCAGAGATTCTCTTGCTTGTTTACTTTGTGTTGCTTTTGTGTCATATTGGCAGAGTGGTTAGGGCTGAACTTTCGCGGCAAAGATACCAGGTTCGAAACAAGGTGGCATCACTTTCCAGTCCACTCATCTGTAAATGGATACCTGACTCTGCTTGAGGTATGGAAGGCAAAGGTTGCCAGGAAGAGACAGGTCACCCCACCTCATAAAGCTGGATCTAGTATAGTGGAGTCTCTAACAGTTCACTCTCCTACGGCAGTATCTGCTATATGACTACCTTTACCCTTTTAGCTAATCCAGCAGATTATGTCTAAGCCGTCAATCATTTTCACGTTCAGTTCCTCACTGCCGGTCCATATCTGTCTCGGTTGTTAAATGTTAAAATTGCTGTGTACAGATGATAGATTAGAGGACGCTGTCTGAAGGCAGAATGTCAATCTGATGTACAGATGAAAGATTAGAGGACGCTGTCTGAAGGCAGAATGTCAATCTGATGTACAGATGAAAGATTAGAGGACGCTGTCTGAAGGCAGAATGTCAATGTGATGTACAGATGAAAGATTAGAGGACGCTGTCTGAAGGCAGAATGTCAATCTGATGTACAGATGAAAGATTAGAGGACGCTGTCTGAAGGCAGAATGTCAATCTGATGTACAGATGAAAGATTAGAGGACGCTGTCTGAAGGCAGAATGTCAATCTGATGTACAGATGAAAGATTAGAGGACGCTGTCTGAAGGCAGAATGTCAATCTGATGTACACACTAAATTCGCTTGAAAAATTCTCGTTTTATTTGTCATTCATTCATCAACCTTCAGCTCCCTAAGGAACGTAGGCCTTCAACAAACGTAAACCAAGTTTCCCCTGTCCCGTGCCATCCACCTGTAAGGTAAACTCTGCCTGCAAGGTAAACTCTGCCTGTAAGGTAAACTCCGCCTGTAAGGTAAACTTATTTATTTGACTTGCTTTAGTTTCCGTGTGGCCGGTATTAGCTCGCAGTAATGGTAGGCCCGTGTAGCCGGTATTAGTTCGCAGTAATGGTAGGCCCGTGTAGCCGGTATTGCCTTTTTATGTGGCCAAAGTATCTTAGCTGCCGAACTTTGACCTCTCTCATTAGTTCTCTTTTCATACCTAGATTTTCTAGGATCTCCTTATTTGTTTTCATTTCTTTCCATGAGATACGCCCCATTCTTCCATATATCCACATTTCAAGAGCCTCAATTCTTTCTTCCAAATGCTTATTCATCGTCCATGTTTCTGCACCATACAGAAATGCAGAATATATATAACACTTTATCATTCTCAGTTTTAATTTGTGAGATAACTGTTTGGATGTCAGTATATGTTTCATGTTGTTGAATGAAGCTTTGGCCATTCCTATTCCGGTATTAGCTGGCAGTAATGGTAGGCCCGTGTAGCCGGTATTAGCTGGCAGTAATGGTAGCCCCGTGTAGCCGGTATTAGCTGGCAGTAATGGTAGGCCCGTGTAGCCGGTATTAGCTGGCAGTAATGGTAGGCCCGTGTAGCCGGTATTAGCTGGCAGTAGTGGTAGGCCCGTGTAGCCGGTATTAGCTGGCAGTAATGGTAGCCCCGTGTAGCCGGTATTAGCTGACAGTAATGGTAGCCCCGTGTAGCCGGTATTAGCTGGCAGTAATGGTAGGCCCGTGTAGCCGGTATTAGCTGGCAGTAATGGTAGCCCCATGTAGCCGGTATTAGCTGGCAGTAATGGTAGGCCCGTGTAGCCGGTATTAGCTGGCAGTAATGGTACCCCCGTGTAGCTCGAGGGGTCTGTGAGAAGACAAAGAAAGAATGTGACTACTGCTCCCTCCTACATAGCATAAGAGGCGACCAGCATGAGGTTGTGTATTTGGCTTGGAGCCTCATGGTGTGAAACTAATTGTTGCATGAACATTACTGCAGGAGCACGTGACTGTACAGGTTTCCTGCAAGGGTCCAGCTCTAGATGTGGCACCATGCTCCATAGGGAGCAAAAATGAAAAGATGATGATAAATGGGATAAAGAAAAACCTTGACCTCGTTTCGGGGCACCAGAAAGACAGGGACGCTTGGCGTGTATTTGTTGGCGTGTATTTGTCGGCGTGTATTTGTTGGCGTGTATTTGTTGGCCTGTATTTGTTGAAGCCCTATGCTTCACGGCAGCTGTAGGAAAGTGAACTGAACCGAATGATTGTCAGGAATGCTGTGTTCTTGTCTCGGTCGTAGCACACAGCTAAACCACCGACCTGTGACATACGCTGAGAGAAGTTAAACTCCCACAGGTTGCTGAACGTATAGACATAAGGGTCAAACCTGATTGTATCGCACGCGTCTTTGAATCTACGAGTTGCCCTAAAATGACGTACTGAGCTGTACTTAACCCAGGGTGTAAAATGCCTTGTCATCTTCTATGATGTATCTGATATGACTCAGTGATATTATTATGTGTTCCCCAATATTCCATGTTCGTTTTATCTTTACAGGCCCATAGTATTATAACTGAATAGTAATTATGTGTTAATATGTTCATGTCCGTTTTTTTGTCTATTCGTCCGTATCAAGAAATAACTTAAAAACTACTGGACCAATTATGATACAATTTTTGTGTATAAGATTTTGGCAAATATTTGTAGGCTAATTTCAAATTATATGAAAATTCTTCACCTTTCAGCTGCCCAAGTCTTCCTGTCCTGTGCCATCACCTCAAAGTCTTTCTATTCTTCTTCATGCTTGTCTTGTCTATCTCCAGTTCTCTTCTTCATGCTTGTCTTGTCTGTCTCCAGTTCTCTTCTTCATGTGGTCTACATTGAGCTTTAACCCTAGGGATTCAAGAACAAGGACTTTCATGATATGGCTATCAATAAGTGTCTTATCCATCGCCATCGTCTTCTTCTCATCTCTTGTTACACAGGCACTTGTCTGGTTCTTCTCATCTCTTGTTACACAGGCACTTGTCTGGTTCTTCTCATCTCTTGTTACACAGGCACTTGTCTGGTTCTTCTCATCTCTTGTTACACAGGCACTTGTCTGGTTCTTCTCATCTCTTGTTACACAGGCACTTGTCTGGTTCATCTCCTCTCTTGTTACACAGGCACTTGTCTGGTTTTTCTCATCTCGTTACACAGGCACTTGTCTGGTTCTTCTCATCTCTTGTTACACAGGCACTTGTCTGGTACTTCTCATCTCTTGTTACACAGGCACTTGTCTGGTTCTTCTCATCTCTTGTTACACAGGCACTTGTCTGGTTCTTCTTATCTCTTGTTACACAGGCACTTGTCTGGTTCTTCTCATCTCTTGTTACACAGGCACTTGTCTGGTTCTTCTCATCTCTTGTTACACAAGCACTTGTCTGGTTCTTCTCATCTCTTGTTACACAGGCACGTGTCTGGTTCTTCTCATTTCTTGTTACACAGGCACTTGTCTGGTTCTTCTCATCTCTTGTTACACAGGCACTTGTCTGGTTCTTCTCATCTCTTGTTACACAGGCACTTGTCTGGTACTTCTCATTTCTTGTTACGCAAGCACATGCCTGGTTCTTCTTATCTCTTGTTACACAGGCACTTGTCTGGTTTTTGTCATCAGTTCCAAATTCGTCGTCTTGTCATAACATTTCACTGGTACTGAAAAAATGTTTTTTGGTTGTTGAATTAAAAATGGATTCCATTACCACGCACTAGGAACCGAAGCCGGTACCTTTAGAATTTTTGGGCTTTCTTTGAACCCCAGAGGACCTCCCCAACTCAGCGGGCGCAGCCAGACCCATTAATTGGCGCAACAATTGTTGTAATAGCGTCGCGGTTTATAAGCGTTTGACAGGACAACACACCACAGACTTATAAAGCAAGAGAGGATATTTTTTAGGGAAAATAACGATACAAATCCAATAATTATAATTGACTGTAATAAGTAACACACGTCTCTAAACTGGAAGAACAACGCACCATTTTATCCACAGATGCTTGTGGCTGTACCCACTCTAAACACGCCATGGTCTACCTCCTCCACAAAGTCACAAACATGTTATTATTGTACTAATGTAGTAGTTGTCCATACAGCCATGACTGACTGTTGGATCTAGCCCCTGAGGTGATAGCCCTCAGTCATAACAGACTGTTGGACTTAGCCACCTTGTGGTGATAGCCATCAGTCATGTCTGACTGCCTAGCCCCTGAGGTGATAGCCCTCAGTCATGACTGACTGTTGGACTTAACCACCTTGTGGTGATAGCCCTCAGTAATAACAGACTGTTGGACTTAGCCACCTTGTGGTGATAGCCATCAGTCATGACTTCCTGTTAGACTTAGCCTCCTAGTGGTGATAGCCATCAGTCATGTCTGACTGTTGGACCTAGCCCCTGAGGTGATAGCCCTCAGTCATGACTTACTGTTAGACTTAGCCCCCTTGTGGTGATAGCCCTCAGTCATGACTGACTGTTGGACATAGCCACCTTGTGGTGATAGCCATCAGTCATGACTTACTGTTAGACTTAGCCCCCTTGTGGTGATAGCCATCAGTCATGTTTGACTGTTGGACCTAGCCCCTGAGGTGATAGCCCTCAGTCATGACTGACTGTTGGACTTAGCTACCTTGTGGTGATAGCCCTCAGTCATGACTGACTGTTGGACTTAGCCACCTTGTGGTGATAGCCATCAGGCATGACTTACTGTTAGACTTAGCCTCCTAGTGGTGATAGCCATCAGTCATGTCTGACTGTTGGACCTAGCCCCTGAGGTGATAGCCCTCAGTCATGACTTACTGTTAGACTTAGCCCCCTTGTGGTGATAGCCCTCAGTCATGACTGACTGTTGGAGTTAGCCCCCTTGAGGTCATAGCCCACAGCTACTATTTTTCTAGTGTTCCTCTCGGCATGTTCTTGTCTGCGTGTTATGAGAGCTTCTTGTCGCCCAATCTGAGGTGGCGCCGTAGAGAGCACCGCCACCTGGTGAGATCGGCAGCTTCATCCTCCCAGATTGCTGGATTTACATCCAATACCTTCATGTTTCTCTTGCACACATCTTTGAACGTCATCTGCGGTTGCCCGGTTGCTATTTTACCATCTGCCAGTTATCAGTAGAAAATATAATTGTACCCAATAACATACCTAATCTGTAGACATTATTTTGTAAATGTTTATCTAATGTTAAGACCTGCCTCGTGTAGCCCCAGGGGTCTCTGGGAGAGACAAAGAAAGAATAAGACTTCTGCACATTCATACATGTCGTACAAGGCTACTATAATAAAGTTGTGTATCGGGCTGGCAACCACATGACAGAAAAAACTCCAACAGAAACAACTGATATAAAAGTATGTGAATCTTTGATACAGGAATTATATTTGTCTTTTAACTTTCTTTTCGCAGACAATTTTGTTAGAATTACTCTATTGCAAGAAGGATCTAGTTCAGATTTTAGAGTGAGGAGGTCTGCTGGCTCTATCCTTCCTGACCACTTGTCGTTTGGTATTCCTGTCAATGGTAACGATGCTGTGCTTAGACTAACAAGGTCAACGTTGTTGAGGACTGTGACATGCGATGACCTGAGCACTGAAAAGGCTAACCGAATTCTTGAGGTAAGCTGATATCTTGATATAAGTAAAAGTCTTGGAACCTGCAGAGGTCTCGTGGTAAACCGAAGTCATGTGGTGAGTAGAAGTAAAATCGTGGTAAGTAGAAGTCTCGTGGTAAGTAGAAGGCATGTGGTAAGTAGTAGTCTCGTGGTAAGTAGAAGTCATGTGGTAAGTAGTAGTCTCGTGGTAAGCCGAAGTCTTGTGGTAAGTAGAAGTCCCGTAGTAAGTAGAAGTCGTGTGGTAAGTAGTAGTCTCGTGGTAAGCCGAAGTCATGTGGTAAGTAGTAGTCTCGGGGTAAGCCGAAGTCATGTGGTAAGTAGAGATCTCGTGGTGAGCCGAAGTCATGTGGTAAGCAGAAGTCTTGTGGTAAGTAGAAGTCTCGTGGTAAGAAACGTTCTTATGGTACGCAGAGATCTTGAAATAAGGAGACTTCATGAGGTAAGCAGATGTCTTGAGGTAAGCTGAGGCCTTTATGTAAGTAGAGGTTTTGAGATCAGTAGATGTTTTGAGGTAAGTAGAGGTCTTTTAAGCTGATGTCTTGAGATAAGTAGAGTTATTGAGATTAGTAGAGGTCTCGAGGTAAGTAGAAGCCTCGTGGTAAGCAACGTTTTTAGGGTATGCATAGGTTTTGTGATAAGCAGAGGTCTTGAGATCAGCAGCGGTCTTGTGGCAAGCAAAGATCTGAAGATACGCATAGTTCGTGAGATAAGCAGAGGTCTTGAGATAAGCAGAGGTCTGGTGGTAAGCAAAGATATTACGTTACACATAGTTCGGGAGATAAGCAGAGGTCTTGCGATAAGCAGAGGTCTGGTGGTAAGCAAAGATATTACGTTACATATAGTTCGAGAGATAAGCAGAGGTCTTGCGATAAGCAGAGGTCTGGTGGTAAGCAAAGATATTACGTTACACATAGTTCGGGAGATAAGCAGAGGTCTTGCGATAAGCAGAGGTCTGGTGGTAAGCAAAGATATTACGTTACACATAGTTCGGGAGATAAGCAGAGGTCTTGCGATAAGCAGAGGTCTGGTGGTAAGCAAAGATATTACGTTACACATAGTTCGGGAGATAAGCAGAGGTGTTGCGATAAGCAGAGGTCTGGTGGTAAGCAAAGATATTACGTTACACATAGTTCGGGAGATAAGCAGAGGTCTTGCGATAAGCAGAGGTCTGGTGGTAAGCAAAGATATTACGTTACACATAGTTCGGGAGATAAGCAGAGGTCTTGCGATAAGCAGAGGTCTGGTGGTAAGCAAAGATATTACGTTACACATAGTACGGGAGATAAGCAGAGGTCTTGCGATAAGCAGAGGTCTGGTGGTAAGCAAAGATATTACGTTACTGTTGCGATGATTGTTGCAACGTTTTTTCGACTATGTATTTATTTTCTAATGCATGGGAAATAACTCATGTAATTGTAGTCACTTTTTTATTTCTACTAGTTGTCTAATCGTGTGACGATAGTTGCCAATAGTTTGTGTGAACGATTTTGAGTCATGTCCATATACGGAGCGCTCAGGTCGTCAGTTCTTATAAACAGTTGGCAATCGCAATGTTTCAAGATTCATTTCCTTATTAGGTTCGAATCTGTACGATTGTTCTCCAGAATATTCTCTGGTTCGTAAGTTGGCTGAACACCGTTCGAGTCGCGCTTGTCTGCGCATGTCTGGTCTTGATCGTTTTTTGCACGGGTTCCGCCCCGACATTCAGAGTGTGGCAGATGCGTGATAAGCAAGACGCGTTTGGTTTGCCAGCGTCTGTGCTTAAACTGTTCAGGAAATAATGTCCTATTCATATTGTTCCTTTGGAGATGATATATCTGTGGTGATTCTATGTGCTTGGAAGCCTGTGAGTTATATGTTTATTTCCTGAAGTAAAGGTAATGACATTTTTGACACTTATCGATATCTTTCGAGATTGACATTTTGTTTGTAGCCCGATTATAGGAGGGTCTACGCTATGAGAAGTTTTTTGTCAGCTCACGAATCATGTTCGCTGTTACTGCATCGATGGATGCATGTCCTAAGAACTATCTGCCTGCTAAACTTTACTGCTTGTTCCAGATTTGATATCTTGGATAACTAAAGGAATTTGGAGGATTTTTGAGGACATTATTGATACACTTCAGAAGACGTCCCTGTCTTGCTGAGGTTAGATTTAGGAGAGAGGATTTGATCTCCTATCATATTGATATCTTCCAGCTGTTATGGAAAGGGATGGAGATTTCCGCCTGAATACATTTACAGCTCTATGATGTACTGATATGCATGTGATTCATC